>OX377206.1:524872-573178 GCA_947396885.1 Heligmosomoides polygyrus polygyrus | reverse complement strand
TAATCTGTAGTTTGAAGCATATGTTATATGTAAACATCCTCTATAACACACTATAATACCCTAGGTGGATTACCTATATGATAAACATGGATTTTGCATAAGTGCAAAACAAACGCCGTCTGCGGGATCCAAACCCCCGACCCCCCGTTCATGAGCCCGAACTCTTCCCTACTACGCTACCTGTGCACTGCGCTAATCCGCCATACCCGCCCTCATCCCCCGCGCGCCCGTCAGCCTGTGGAGCACGCGTATCAACAGGGCGCCAACAGGCGACTTCCGTCGCCCCTAACTCTGCGCAGAGTTGTATTGGGGTCGAGATACCTGCAGTTTGTTACTTCCCAGGGAGAGGCGGTTCTGCCCATATACAACATTTGCGCCGTTCCGACCTACCGTTGAGATAGTATCCTGGTTAGAACAACTCCTGGGAGGGGCGGATAGAAATCTCCGATAAAACTCCTCAAACGGTCACTCTACAGGCTGCTGCGCCCATTCGATTGATAGGTTCGATTCTGTATGCATTGTTCACGGCGCACTCCAAAGGCAAGCTGGACAGTCTTTGAACATTTCCTGATTAGCCTTTTTATAACAGCTAGGAATTTCCGATAAATCTCCTCAAACGGTCACTCTACAATCTGTTACACGCTCTACAGGTTGTCCCGCCCATTCGATTGATTGTGTCGGGCCTATATGCGTTGTTCAACTCTACTGAGATTTATATATCAGAAGAAAAAGTCGCTTTGGAACGCTCCAAAGCGGCTTTTTCGGCAACTGACCAAGGGACATGCGTGGTACTGTAGCTTTACCGCTGCATTTCCAAGAGCAGCGTGTCGTAGAGAAGATAATGTGAAAAATCGCTCATAATTTCCAGTACTTTCCCAACCGTAGAATTGCGGATCTTAATGCTGAAGAGGATTCTCATAAACTATTTTTGCTGTAAGAAATGTGACTCATGTGACTTAATGCTCAATAGAATGGTCAACATGGTTGCGATGATTGGAAGTTGGTAGATGAAAGCGGCATCTATTTTACAAAAGCAGTGCCTGCATTTTACCCTGAATTGTCTTGCAGGCTACAATGTGTTTTTTAAGTTCTAAACTAAGTACTAAAGAGGCAAAAAGTAGTCCACTTGGCCACTTTACGGAGAAATTATGACAAGTATTCAAGTTAAGCACAATCAATCAAGTGTAGAATGGACGAATTCACGCGAGTGCGTGGCAGGATCCCTAACGCTTGTATATCAGAAAGTTTCTGTTTTCTTGCGATTTCATAGCTCTTAACTTCTCAAGTGCCTTTACTGGCAGCAAAGGCAGTGCTTACATTTTTTTCGGGACATCCCGTGCATACATGTCACGGAGGAGGTTCTTGGAATGACCTACAACCAGCACGTGGTAGTTCATGACTTTCTATCAAAAATAGAAAGTTCCTTAGTGCCTTAGAGCGTTCGCAAAATGGGCTCAAAAGGTTCTGACCCACCTAATACTTTTTGGTTTGTCATTTCCCTTTTGAAGAAAGGTGCTGTTATAGAAAGAACTTTCTAGTTGTGGGTATTTGAGCTGTTTAATTCATAAACTGTCAGAAGTCAGTTGCGAAATTTGGAAATCGTTTGGTGTGTTTTCTCTGGGTGTTTTCAAAAAATAACGAAAGAAGTAGCGTGCAGGCTGTGTCTGAAGATGATGCTGCAGAACGAAAGGAATCTTTGACCTCTGATTGCTTCAAATTTTGGTTTGGCCCATTATATAATGTAGTATTACTCTGGTGGAGGCTAGAAAGGATCGTATTTTCCCGAACACGAGGTATTCCAAACTTGCAAGTTGCCTTAAAATGCTCATCAGTAAGCAGTCAAACGGGGTAGGTTTGAATTCTTCAAGCTTCGCATTAATTTATCGAAGCAGCGGTTAAGCTTTGCTTCTGCTTATTACCTAGTGCAAGCATTTATTCTTTGTAAAAACAGAGTCATATTAGATCTCACAAGGGAACTGTCTGAACGGTACGCCGGAACGGCAAGAACGATTACTATAGGGAGAATCCCCGTCCTCCAAATAGTGACAGAACATGTTTTGTTTTTGTCGAATCCTTGAGGCAAACGAGCACGAGGGTGTAATGGTTAAGGGACCGCAGAGTGAGCTCTTCACGGCAGCGCAAGACCCACGACATGGTCGTGGACTGAGTGGCGCAGTGGGAGAGGGTACGCCTCATGTTCGTGAGGTCGAGGGTTCGGTCTCCATGCTGTGCCGCGTTTTTGCACTTTTATCATAGTATCGGATTTCCATAGAGATCTCCATATCTGAACTTGTTTTTGGAGTTTGCCACGGTAAGATGTTTTTATTCTCGTTACACACGGACATGAAAGTAGCTGGTGTCCACCCTGATCATGCACAAGATCGGGAAAGGTGACGTCGTAACACCAGAAGAGCGGACCCCGCGACGATGCGGGACAAACGCTGAAGAATAAGAAGAAGAAGAAGATGTTTTTATTCTTGTCGACATCTCGTAATTCACCAGCAATGTCCGAAATATGCTCCAATAAATTGTTCTCATTGTCAATGTAAGAAGTTCTGACATATGAACATGTGAGATATGAACAACATGAAACAGCGGCAGAGTGTTAGAAAAATACTTCAAATGCAATTTATTTGTGTCGGTGAGGACAGTGCCACTAGTGTACTCACAGTGTAGGAGGGGACCAAATGATCTTCAACTTGAAATTGCCATGCAGTCCACTTTCCCAGTTCTTAAACTTGTATAGTATAACAATTCTAGTATAGCCAAACCTTTTCCTCCGAAACGGTCTGTCCTTCCGAGAACGTGATAGTGTTCAAAATCAGCAAACCTTCCTAAAGCTCTAATTTCACGGCTGAGGTGTGACCAACCCGTCTGCCCAGTCTTGTATGTCCTGATCAAGACCCATAAGCTGCCTTCAGGCGAAACTCCTAGAGACCCTTCGCAGTATAAGGTTAGACCCATAATAAGTAGCGTGGGTGGCCCAGCGGACCGGATTTCCTGGCTGCTAAACTTGATTCTTGTGCAACTGCTTAGGTATGTACCTGCCCACCTCCCTAACACTTGCGCTTTCCTGGAAAAACTCCGAGACGCAAGGTCAGAAGGGAGCTGCGTGATGGAGTCATTTGATGTTACTTCACTGTACACAAATGTCTCCAAAGTAGACGCAATGCGGGCAGTCTACGAAATGCTAGTGGAACACCAGGACCATATCTCACTATATGGGCTCGGCATAGCTCAAATAATGACGCTCGTGGACGAGTGCCTTCAGTGTAACATCTTTAGATGGTCCAACGAGTGCTACAGACAGGACAGAGGGCTTGCCATGGGACAACGCCTGGCTCCGGTGCTGGCCATATCGTATATGTCAAAAATAGAGAGACCCATACTGGAACGTAGACCGTTGCTTTACTGTCGGTACATAGATGATTGTTTCATTGTTTGTGCAACGCAAAACGAAATGGATTCCTGTTTCGATTTGCTCAATCATCAGGCTGAGCATATTAAGCTCACAAGGGAGAAACCGACGAACAACTGGTTGCCGTTCCTTAATGTGCAAGTTCGTGTCTCTCACAACGCTTTCCAGACTAGGTGGTACCGGAAGCCGAGCAACAAGAACATCATTGTTCATTGCTGGTCTGCACACCCTAGCAGTGCCAAGAGGGCCATTGTAAATAACATGTTTCGCACAGCGGCGTTGGTGTCCTCCAACGACGAATTCGAGTCCGCTTCTAGGGAGATGGCATCTCGTATAGCGTTGTCCAATGGGTACACTTCCGACAGCCTTCCTAAGCAACGTCGTCCGCCTTCAGGAGCACAAAGACGCACAGAACAAGAGCGCACCAAAATTCCTTTCTTGGTGCCCTTCATCACGGATGCTCTTAGTGCTCAAGTACGGGAATGTATACGCAAGGCTGACTTAGAAGGTCTGGTCAGGCTAGTTAACATACCGCCTGCTAACCTTAGGACCCAACTTGTTAGGAACCGGCTGTATGACCGCGCTTGTGATACCCCGTCCTGCATGGTCTGCCCGTTTGGAAAGGAAAGGGATTGTACGGCCTCAGGTGTGGTATACCTCATCACTTGCACGGAGTGCAATGAGGAATACATCGGTGAGACGGGCAGGCCGCTTTGGGTTAGGGTCAAGGAACACATGGACGGGCTTCGGAGATGCCAGATTTCCACGCCGTTGGGGGAGCACAGGCAGCGTAGCCATGGTGGCGCAATGGTTGATGTCGCGATTACAATCCTTGCTCGAGAGGTCGATATCGCAGCACGCAAGACTCTCGAAGCGCTGTGGATTGCCTTCTAGAATCCCGCGATCAATAGGAGGGAAGAGCGCGTTGCGCTAACCCAGGAACTGGCCCCATTTGCTGACCTCTGTGGGCTCGACCCCGGAGGGCGACAGCCGGAGGGTCGCTGAGGGGTTGACCTTAGGTGGTAGTCTCATTCACCCAAACTGCCTCCATCTGAGGGTGACGCACCAGCCTCTTGGCTGCTTCCATAAGGTTAGTTGGGCTGTCTCGCTCCCATTTCGTCTCCTTTTCCTATTAATTCCGGAAACTCCTGTGACTTGAAATAGTTCTTGGACGAGTAACCTTTCAAACCTCGCTTGACTTTTCCAGGCTCTGAAGAAGGCGGTTACGCCGAAACGTCAGCCGAATAAAGTGTGGTTAACAATCTTGGCTCCACAGCTCGAACATTCCTATTGGTATCAACGTCATGCCAAGATTCAACGACAGTCGATCATGGAATATACAGAGGCGAGAATATTGATCGAGGTAATAGGTCAAGTTGAAGATCATATGGTCCCCTCCTACACTGTGAGTACACTGGTGGACTCACCCCACCGTCACTAATAAATTGCATTTGAAGCATTTTTCTGGCACTTGGCTGCTGTTTCATGTTGTTCCTGTGTCAGAGTTTCTTACATTGACAATGAGAACAGTTTATTAGAGTTAAAGTTTCATACAAAGTCGCATTTGGCATATTTCGGACATTGCTGGTGAATTACGAGATGTTGACAAATAATAAATAATAAAAACATCTTACCGTAGCAAACCCCAAAAACAATTTCAGATTTGGAAACCTCTATGGAATCCGATACTATGATAAAAGTGCGAAAACGCGGCATAGCATGGGGACCGAAACCTCGACCTCACAAACATGAGGCGTACCCTCTCCCACTGCGCCACCCAGTCCACGACACCGGGGTCTTGCACTGCCGTGAAGAGCTCGCTCTGCGGACCCTTAACCATTACACACCCGTACTCGTTTGCCTCAAGGATTCGGCGAAAACAAAACATGTTCTGTCACTATTTGGAGGACGGGAATTCTTCCTATAGTACTCGTTCCTGCCGTTCCGGCGTACCGTTCAGACAGTTCCCTTGTCAGTATTTTCTGTCGCAACTTACCGCCTAGATTTCGACTCCTTTCCGACAAACCATTTTCGAGATTCGGGCCTGGTTGGTAAATATTCTTAATTTCCTCTGTTTCGGAAAATGGATGTAAATCTGTCTTTTAGAAGACGCCCCTGTTTCAGGAGAAATGAAATCTACATGATTTTCTCGGTATAATAGTAGTAAAACCGCCTAATTACTCGGTAGAAAAACGCTGAAAGGGGTGGGATCATCTGCAGCATCAAATATTAAACGGGTTTGTAACATAGTGAACGAGTCTATTTGGTTTTAATGGGTGAAAAAACAGTCTACTTGGTGGTAAAGGCAGAAGTTCTGAAGAGTGGTTCAGCATTCCCAGCAGCTGTTAAACGTTAAAGGTGTTTTTCGCAATTAGCAATCGACCAGAGTTCCATCCACGTTAATTGAAAATTTCGTGAGCAATTTCTCTGGAAGATTTATGAGGGCCAGTCCTGATTAGTTTTGAGCAATTAGTGTTTTCTTGGTAGTACTGTTCTGCATAAATCATTTATAAATCATTTATGTGCGACTTGCGCATAGTGCTAATATACAATACGGCATTTGGAATTAACCGACGGAAATATTTTTCGCTTCAACACAACAGGGGACTGGCATCTACCCGCCGTGGAACTACTAGGCAGCCGAACAGAGTCTCACACACGGGGTGTCTCATAAAAACCCATAGAATGATAAAGCATATATGACGGTGTTAAGACGGGGTGGGTGTCTCAGCAAATGTAAACACCAAAAGGTGATAACTTTGCTCACAGTAAAGGTTCTTGAGAAGCTAAGGACTCATATTTATTTATTTATTTATTTATTTATACGTGGATATCCACGCAAAAAATAGAACAAACAGAACATGCACATTAAGAACCAGAACAGAGCGAGTAAAAATATACTGCTAGGTACAAGCGACAGACAGCGGCAACAGTTGGAAGCAAACTATTAAGGAACATCCTGGAGATACCTGTCAATAAGTCTTTTGTATTGCCTTAGCGATTTTGGTAAAATGTTTTTCTTCGAAAACTTTTGAAATTCGGTTCCAGCTCGGTCTGTGAAAAACGTAGACCTTATATTACTTCTAGCTTTTGGAATCTGGATCTTCATCTGACCACCTCTAGTATTAGCGCAAGATATTGAATAAAATTCCTGAAGAGGAAGATCCAACATGCCATTGATCAGCTTATATATGGTGATTAGATCATATCGTTTCCTTCGAATAGCAAGGGTGCGTAAATTGAAGAGTTTGTTTCTCTCAAGAGCCGATGGAATGTTAGCATAATTACACCCATGTACTCTTATCCAGAGCTTTCTTGTAAAGCTATTTTGTACAGATTCCAATCTAGAGATTTCACGTTTGCATTTAGGACTAAATACTGAGGTACCATACTCAAGTACAGGCCTGGCATATGTTTTGTATGCGAGCACCATGTGAACGACCGAATTTGTTTTCAATGATTTAAAGATATTATGCACGATTCTGTCAGCTTTCTTAGCCGCATCTTCGCAATGTTGCCTGAAGGAAAGCTTTGTGTCTAGAATGAAACCTAGGTCCCGCACAGTAGGTGTACTACTGAGTGGCAGATGATCAAGATGATAGACCTTTCATATGAAAGCTTGAGAAAATAGAAATTTTCTGGCACATGAGCAGCATGGGATGCGCCATGCATTTGTCTGAAATTTTGCATTTTACACCCGATTGATTGTGTTTCGCATGAATCCTTATTATAATTTCTTCACAAAGTGGCCGTTTCGATTGATGGTGCTTCTTTTAAGATTTAAATCTTAAAAACTCGAAATATGGCGAAAAATGCAGGGTATCATAAAAAATCAGGTACTATTTGAAAGGTTCCAACACTGCAGCTAGTGAAGCTTTTGAGGAGATTCATAGAGAACACTGGTTGCGCATATGCCTGTGGCGGACAAATAGTCAAGTTTGCATCAGGCCCTCGCCTGAAACCTTGCATTTCAGACTCGTTTGATTGTGCATGGGCTAGATGCTTGATACAATTTTGTTATTATTTGGCCATTGACTTCAGGAAGGTGTTCAGTATCACTTTTCAATCTACGACGTTAGTGATACTCTGTTATGACAGAATCGCAAACATTTATTTTCAATTAACAATTATTTTCAAATCACGCAAATAATTACGGGGCACGGCGGAGATATATGAAAGCGTATTGTTCACTTGAAAGGGTCAGTCAGTCAAGTTAGCCATTTGAGGTTTTAGCTACCCAATTTTATGTTAGTGAAAGTTCTGTTGTTTGTCAGTGAGAAGAGTCCATGTATTTTCTTTATCTATTGAAAACTCAAAACTCCCTTTCAAAGTGCATGTTTTTTTATTAAAATATCTTTTAAAATACCTCGAAATTGCTCGAATGTTAAGCGCAAATATGTAATGAGACATATTATATTAACCATGGGAGTGTTCTGAGAATTTCAAAGTATCATCTGGCGATGTCGATGCATCTGAGAGTCCACACTCCCCCCCCCCCCTCCCCCAAGGCAAGCTCTATCACGGAAAACACTTGAACAATAGGTCTTTGAAGTCAGCGTATCAGATACTGCTCGTTGAAGGGGCGCTGCTGGTGGCGGTTCCTCACGCAACTGGCGGCCGTCGTTGTAAGTACTGTTCGAGTGAGGTACTGCACGAGTGCGATCAGAACGACGACTGACAGAAAGATGACCAGAAGCAGTCGGGGTATGAAGACGTGGTCGTACTGAGTGACTTCGGCGATTGTCCGATTCAGCTTGTCGATCTGCTCAATCGGCCAGGATATCAGGAGCAGCGAGATCAGCGCCGACAGCAGAGCCAGGCCGATGATGACGGCTCTGAATAGAAACCATTAATTGTAAGACTTCTTAAAGAAATATGAAGGTGCTAGTGTTTTTACGTGCTATAAATTGCTATAATGGCACGTGTTGGCGTAGTCGGGGGAATGCCGGCTGTTGTCTGCATCTGTCTTGATAGACTTCTTGATTCGGATTTCGACCAGGACACCTACGCCTTCCGTCCCTCCTACGTCAGTGGATCAGTACCATATTCTCTGGGAGGAGTGAAGCACCGCAAGTCTTTGTACGTGCCAAATACGCGTTCAAATTGTCACCTCGAGAAGTAAAATGCATGGCGTACCCCAAGCAGGGATAAGGTAATGCTGTCCCTTAGCCATTACCTTTTATCCTAATATTGCGCTGAATTCTTCGTCGGTCGATCTCTATCAATCGGAAATAAATGGACCAGAATCGATTGAGAGCCACTGGTAGATCATTTCTTCAGATCTTTTTCTTGTCTTTACTTGGGCCAAATTCAAGGAGTTGTACAAAGATCTTCTGCCCGCGTTCATTCAAGACAGACAGCACGTTGTGATTTCACCTTATTGTAGCGCTAGTGGTTCCGGTCTAGATATCATTGCGTTTCTGCATGACTTTCTCGACGTTTATCGCTAAAACCGCTCGAATGTCGGAATAATTGGTCGGATTTTCTACTATGTACATGGGAAATAGGCCATAATAAACTTTGAATGTAGGTCTCAGCCATCCTCATCGAAGCAGTATCCATGTTGAAAACATGAGTATCAACGGTTTCGTATGCCTTGCTACAGTCGTCGCTGGATCATACTTTTAGAATTCACCTCAGCCTAACAAGTGTCTTTAGAAGTCAAGGAAACACTGACATTCCGTTGGTTTTTCCGAGAGATACTGAGAGGAGAAATGTTAGCGACCAAAGCAGAACCAGAATGATCACACCAGGTCCGACTCCAAACAGCCGAATGTCCATTTGTCTGAAAGAAAGTGCCAAGTTGGTGATACATACATGCGAGTGGAACCGTCGCGCTGCGCTACAACATAATAACCACCGATACTGCGGTGAAGCAAGTCTTCTGATTAGAGTAATAGTGCGGAGAGCAAGAAATATTAGAGAGATTAGAGAGCACAAGAAGATAGGGATAGAAAAGTTTGCACATATGTAGAAGGCTAGAAACGGCAGTGGAAGTCAATGAAAGGAAAATTTATAAGAGCAATATCATTGACAAAGTGCATTAACAAACTAAAAATACTAGAAGATCTGGACAAGAGACGTTTGCAGAAGAACCAAATTTTGAGCACTGACTCGTTCTGCTCCTCCTTTGCCGTCTCTGTCTTATAGCCATGGCGACCTGTGGCAGTCATTAATCTTAAAATTAAGTCCTTAACAGTCTAATAGTGATAATAGAATGTAAGATGAAACAGAGTTCGTAAATAGTCGACAAGTCGATGAAATCGAAAGTGAGATTCTTATATCTGAATCACATATCGTTTAGTAAGACACTTTCTTAAGGATACTCCACACTTCCACTTCCACTTCCATAAATCTTGTAGTTAAATCGCATGTCGTTTAGAAAACCACTTCTTTCATTTAATTGTTTGTTTATTAGATCCGCAAAATATATTGACAGAGTTTTGGAAGGAAGCCAATACCGTAGCTGAATTTATTTTCGACCTAAAAATGTGCAAACGAGAATTGCGGTGCGGGCTAGATGTGGATGACAATATTCGTAGGGAATTCAGAAGTAAACGAACATATGAAAATATGCTTTTTGTTTACTATTGGCATTATCTATAGAAAACACCTTTTTTGAGTAGTACAAAATTTTGAAAAAATTCCCGTCTCGTCCGCCTATATGTAGACGTAGTGTATGAATATTCGCTTTCGACTTCTGAAGTGTTGCCGCCTAGTGGACACCGAATGGAGGCGAACAGAAGCGAAGAACGATAAAAAGCAATGTCTCCCTGTTCTTAACATTTCAAATGCTTTCTATAATAATGATCGTACATTCGGATTTTTATTGTGTAGCGTGCAGTCAGCGTAAAGCACTTAACTCTCAAACAAATGAGAAGCTTCTATGCTTTCTCAGAGGATGTTGTGGAGTCTCTCTGCTCTCTCAAATGTGCACACATAATTCTGGAGTTACAAGCACGCTTTGTATCAATTTTTGATACCAAAGCCAAGAAACTCGTTCAGTGACTTCGGAGTAAGTCGGCAGCGCTAGCATGTAGTGCTGCTTTGCCAATTATTAGGTCGGACCGAAAGTTTCCGTTGCTCTATGACTTTTAAAGTTCCCGCCTTTATTTTATCTTTTTAACCCATTGTCTGATAAGCGGCTTTGGTATCGTTTCGTGAAAAAAATCACGTGGTGTAAAACTCGTAATCTTGTAATGTTGAAGAATTTAACCTTCGTAACTGCCGAAAACTCCAACTTTGTGTCACGTAGCTTTATGGTTCGTATCTCAAAAACGAGGGCGCGTGTAGCGCAGTCGGAGGATGTTCCGGCTGTCGCATGCACCCGATACCAGGTTCTTGGTTCGGATTTTCCAACCAGAGCAACCAAGCTTTCTACCCCTCCGGGTGGGAGAATTGGCACCAGACCATGTCCGGAAAGGAAGAAACGCTGACTTGTTCATCGGCAGGCCCAAGTCATTGTATAGCCAAACACGCATTAGAATCGCCTCTGCGACATCCCGTAAAAGTAGAATGCGTGGCGCATCCCAAATAGGATTGAATAACGCCGTCCTCTATTCTTTATCTTTCTCCTATCTCGAAAACGTGATGTCAGAACATGATCGAAATTTAAGATCTCGGTTAGGAAAACTTTAGTTTAGAAACTCAGCGGTAAAAACTGACACAAGATGGCAGGTTTCGAGAAAGATTTGCTAAGAATATGCGGCCGTCCAGAAGGGCAGGTAATATATGGGAGGGCGTAAAACTTTCATTAACGACCAGTACCAGTTCACTGACCCCGGGCGAATGGAAGGCTTGGTTGCCCCGGTCGGGAAATCCGGACCAAAAACCTGGTATCGGGTGCATGCCACATTCGGCATCTTCTCCGACTGAGCTTCATTAAAATATGCTTTAAAACAAATATAAAAGCTTCCTATTAGTTTGAAGGGGAAGCTGATTACAATGTATGAATTCTTTGGGACACCCCTTCAAAACAGCGTTTGTCATATCAAATGTCATATTGTGTCAAATATCAATATTGATATCAAGCTGCACACAGTTTTTTGATGTTGAATAAAACATTAGCTCCACTCTATATTAGATCCTTTATTTAGTGAATGAGTAATTCTGGCATATCCTATATACGTCTGCTTCCTTATCCAATTACAGCAAAATAGGATTGCACTGTTTTTGCGTCTGATTTTGCTGAACCTTCGTCTTGAGAAGAAGATTTGATAATATAAAGAAAGGGTCTATACAAATATGAATCAGTGTTATCTTCTACATTGTTTGCCATATCTGCCACATCGCACAACTAAAAAATGCGCCGCTTATGGATGAAGCCGTGTGAAGGCAAAACCCCATGATTACATAACTCATAATGAGAGTGGACAAGGTCAGCCAATTCTCCGTAGAGCGTCAACAATTAAGGCAGGAATAAAGGCAAGCATGCGAAATTCAATATTCTGAGAAATGTTCAAATTTCCAATCAATAAAAGTCAGTTTCAGCTGCATGGCGGGAGGCGTCCATCAGAGAGACGCTCTGTTCTGTCGTCATGGCAACGTTGTGCGCGTGGATCATATTCGCGAGTATTCGAATGGTGAAGAATGCAGGAATGGAGCTGTCACAGTGCCCATAGTGCCAGCAGATGGTAAATTGCAAAGTTACGCGGAAAAAAATTTGGCAAAGGGATTTCTGGAAGCGATGGGAGCAGTTCGATGGGAAATTGCTTTTTTTTGTATGTTATTGTCTTGGCGAACTGAGCTTGCCTGATGTGTCTGGATTTTCTGTTCAGTAGAACACAATACTGTTTTTATTCCTTAATCAGAAGAATTCAAGGTAGCCAGAGCCGTGGGCACTGTTACTGAGCGCACGAATCAATCCTGTTCGACACGCGGTAACCGTCTGCCTTTTCCGTACATTGTCAGTACATCTGACGTAGACTTGTCCGACGAACAGGAAACATCATCGTGTCTTTCTTGGCGTCTTATACAAAGCGGTGTCACGAATTTATACAGAAGGAGAGTGCGCTGCCTATCCTAGGAGTCACGGCTCATCTTGCCATTCACTTTTTGAGAAATGCTGATCGAGTGATGCTGTACGAAGGATTAGAATAATTAAAACTGTAGGTTTCAACGGAAGATGGTATGGTTATCGGTATTCTTGATTCTTTCTATTCTTTTTACCAATTTTCATTCTTTTTACCAATTTTTAACGCATTTCCATAATTAGCATCCCTGACATATTACCCCATCCTTCGACTGATAAATCGCTTCCGCTTTCATTTTAGGGAAATAAATTATAGGTTTTGGTGGTGAGAAATGCCTCTACGTTCGGTCTTCTGTGTCTTTGAAATAGACACTATATCTGTGCACTTGACTACGTGTAGGGAGAAATCTCTAAAAAACACTTCGGTAGCCAAATTAGCCGCTGCTAGGCCTCATATTAACTTCTTCGAATCTGGTCCCAATGGTGGATGCGGTTTTTCAAAATCTCAGTCCATCATCGGGACTGCCGTTCGAGGAGGTTCACGAAGATTTGGGATTTCTCAAAGCATTTCCACACTGTATGAGTGATTTGAAATAAGTGATGTTGCTTTGTACAGGTTTTATTTGTATTTTTAGGGAAAGTGAGCAAAAATCTTGCTGCGTCTTGCTAGGGAAGGATTCCGACTTCCTATGGAACATCAAGTTGTGACCAGGATCATTAAAAAGAGCTCGGAATGCTGATTACGAATATGGATGCCAAAATTGCAAAGGGAAGCTCGTGAGCGAGTTATGGCCTTCATAAGTTGGGTGGCCTGACCACAGGCTGGCCATGCGAAAGAGCTGGCACGAGAGCGATAGTCATAGTGGCTCCGTAAGAGTGGACAGCCAACTGCTTCAGTAGCGCAGAGGTAGTAATCCCGCTCGTCACGTGCAACGTCGTCGCTTCGGTCCGTTACTGCCGGCTTTTTGCGCATCATGGTTTATCTTCGAAATGATCTTTCATTCTAAATTATGACACGTGTTTGACTAAATAGCTGGGAGAACTGTCATACACGTTTGTAAAAACGCTTGAAGGCAAAAAACTCCTACGGTGAATTAGACACTGCATTCCTGGTAGAATTAAATGGGCATAGCCACTGTGGAGTGAACCGGGAGGGGAGCGGCTGGTTGTAGGCTCCGCGGCCGCGCGCCATTTCGAGCTCTATCTAATGAGCTCTACCTCAAGCTTATCAATGCCACCGTTTATGCGAATGATTCTTCGCAATGCTGCGACGAAGCTGTGGAAGGTATATCCTTAGGCTGAAATTTCACACAGATTCAACAACGTCGTCTAAATACCTTCTAGAGGATCTCTTTTTTGAAGAAAAAATTGTGTGTATCACACCGTTGGGGACGTGTCTGCAATCCAACATTCTACGCTTGAATTCAATTACGAAATTTATGTTCACAAATACAGTGTGTCTCAAAAAATGAAAAGATACACTATTTGAAAAGTGATAACTTTGCTCAGAGTCGAGGTACTGAAGAACTTGATGGCTCATATAAAATTATGAGAAAATAAGAATTTTCTGACAAATGAGCGGTATGGATTGCGCCATGCACTCGCCTAAAACCTTGCATTTATAATCGATTGTTTTCGCTTGAATACTTACTCTAATTTCTCATGGTAGTGGCCGCATCGATTGATTTGTGCTTCCTTTAAGGTTCGCTCATATGAAAGCACAGGTAACGAAATTTCTTTGGCGTGCAAATAGTCGAGATTGCGCCATGCTTCCGCCTGAAACATTGCGTTCCAGACTCGATTGATTGACTGTGCATGGGCTGCTTGTTATAATCCTGTTACTACCTGGCCACACTAACCTGTGCTGTGCCTCTTTTAACGTTTTGAATTGAGAACTACGTGAAACACACGTGACACTGAGTTTATTGATTGCACTATTTATCGCTTTTGCTGCGCTTAGTAACCCTCTCTACGTACCTAACCCCATAACAAGATTCAGGCCCGGCTCTATGCTTCTCTTTCAAGAGAAGGAAGCGACACCCTATATTGACTGTATATCGGAGAATTGGTGCTACTTCACTATATGGTCCATTCATAGAAGTAATGACAGCGGTAAGCAAGGATTGATTAATAAACATCTCCTATCCCCTGGACGCACTGCCTTCAGGAGGTCGAGGTCTTAAGAGAGGGCAACGAAAGACTATATGTTTTGAGAGACCTCGATTCACCCCAGGGCTGGAGTTTCGGACCGCTTGATTGATATCCACAAAGAATCGATAATTTGATCAATATCGGTTGGTGACGGTCGATACTTCAAAAGCAAACCTCAGATTCGCATTAAGCTACCTCGATTACCCCCAGCGCTGGAGTTTCGGTGCGCTTGAACGACATCCGCAGAAAATCGATCGATGGTGATCGATACTTCAAAAACGAACTTCAGACTCGTGTTAGGCCACCCCCACGGCATAAGTTTTGGACCGCTTAAATGGCATACACAAAAAACACAACTCTTTTATATGTAATAGAATAGGATATCAACTTCGTGATTGAATTCTGCTGTTGGCTTGGAGACATGTCCCCAACGGTGTGATACACACAATTTTTTCTTCAAAAAGAGCTCCTCTAGAAGTTATTTAGACGACGTAGTTGAATTCTGTGTGAGATTTTACCATGGAAGTGTTCACAGCTTCGTCGCAGGTTTGCGAAGAATTATTTTTCAGTTTCAAATCTGAAGAATATCGCATCAACGGTAGCACTGCTAAGCTCGGGGTAGATCTCATTAGATAGGGCTCGAAATTCTGATGCAGTGCGTGTTTCACACCAACATGTATCTTTACACTGGTTTTGTAAACCCTATGAACATGTTACTGACTGCAGTCCCAGCAAATCCGGTCCACCTGTGTGTCCCGCTCGTCCGTCGGGCCGCAGTCCTGGGGTCGCCGACGACGGCCTCCGTCGGGCCGTTGGCCGCCACGCGCGCGACGGGTGCCACAGCTTGAGCGCAGGCGGCGAGCAGGGAGACGACGCCGCAGGTATGGCGCGCGGCCGCGGCGCCCACGACCAGCCGATACGAACGCTACGCACCCGAGTGAATCTAGCTTAGTGAAAGGGACTTGTCTAACTATCATGCCATGCAATAACGCGCTAAGAGCTATCGATCGGCGCCGTTATAGGAATTAGTCATAAAATAGGATAAATTAGTGGAAAAGCCAGGAAATTAGTGAGAATTGCGGAAAAAATACCCAGTCTTAACCGATCGACCGACAACAGGGGAACTGCGACCATTCAATCAATACCGATCGATACAGTCGATCTTTTGAGTAATGATATCGGTTTTCTCCAAGACCCATTGGATGAAGGAAAATCAATCAGAGACAGCAACTAGAAATGCAGGAAGCTGTCATTAACTGCAGACTTGGAGAGGTTGAGGGGGGGGGGGGGTCCACCGTCACTTTCTTTCGTAAAATCCGACAGTTTTTTCAAAATCTTTAAAATTTCTTCCAACTCTTGAATTTGATGAAATTTTCTTCGCTCGATGCTCGGACATTCACGAGCCGTCTTTCACATTTTCAAGTCTTCTCATGACAGACTTTTTTGTCTTTCAATTAAGTTTTGAAGGTATGGGTGCAAGCCTACAGAAGGGCGAGGGTCCAGCCTCACGTTGCTTTGTAAACTACCACAGTTTTGTTCAAAAGCTGAAAGTAAAAGGTCAATCACGAGTTCATATACACTATAGTTGTAGAAGTCATCTAACAAGGGAAGGATAGTAGGTGACCATGGGACTTTGAGATGACACCTATATCACTGGATGCGGCTTCGAACGCTGATGCTAAGTATAAGTGAGTAAAAGTAATAAGTATAGTATAGTATATGTTCCTTTTCTGCTGCGCTCAACTGTGAATGGAGTTCGCAGGCTCCTTCGCCCTGTAGGTCCACGCAGAGCGAGCCAATCTCAAGAGAGCGAGCTCAAGTAGGGTTGAAGCTGGGGTGCCGGCCGAGCAGTGTCGGCGCGGAGAGTAGAGGAGTGGCGTGGTGAGACGGGGTGGTTTATGGTTCGACTCTCCTGTGGTGCAGCTCATCTCAAAGTCCCATGATCACCTAGCATCCTTCCCTTGTAAGATCAGTTTGGCTGGAGTAAAACCCCCGAGTGAAACTATCAGATGCCTACCAGATGTGGAAGTGATGCAAGGTGCCTCCCCCCCCCCCCCCAGCTATAGACCTGCTATTAAAATTGTAGAACTGCACAACTAGGGCAGCTACCTTGGAGTGACTTATCGTAAGACCGCCGCACACTTTTCCGGCAGCGCGGCAGCCTCCAAAACTGCCCCGTAGTAGTGAAAGGACGATGTGGCCCGGCACTCATCTTCGCCCCACTCTATCGCCGACGCGCTTTCATCATCGTTATCATTATCATTATCAGTTTCCATTGTAGGTCACCGCCATGATCAACTAGAGCCATACAGAACTCTGTTGGCGGCAGAGCGGCTGCAGCGGGAAAAATGCCTTGGATCATGGCCCGCACCTCCGCCCAGACGGCACATCAGCGGCAAGTCCTGCCGCCGGCGGTGATCTCTGCGTCTCTGTCCTACGCTTAAAGATAGGGCCGCCGCAATGCAGCAAAAGTGTGCGAGTGGCTTTAGTGATACGAAAGATCGCGCGAGGCGCGCAAATTCAAGACACGCCGATATGGGAGCACTTGTTTAACGTAAAACACCAAAAAGCTTTCACAGTTGTTCGTAGCATTTTTGTACCGTCACAATTTGGTCTTTTCGTAAGTTACTTCACTGTGCTTTGGTAGATTACTATACGTGTCTGCTTTCCATAAAATAGACATGCTGTAGCTGGAACATTTTCAAGTGGACAGAAATACGCTTATGCGTCCAGTTTTGCGATAGCCGTGAAAGATCCCCGGTACTCCGTAGACGTGCACTACTCATTGTAGACCAGACCCATATAAGCTCCTTTCATCAAGCTGTAGCTGATATGTACATACATGACAATTATAGTGTCAGTCGACTAAAAACCGCTAAATGATGGACTAATGCATAATGCAGCATCAAGACTTCCTGTTCCTTTCTTAATCATACTCCTATAAAACTCATAAAGAACTGAAAAGGTAGATGTTTTTTGACCATTCAGGCAGCGTACTCATTTCTTTGGAAACCTGGTAGATCGGTGCGGTAAATTTGAGTCAGTCTGTGTACTTATGTATATGTGACTATGTGACCGACATTGGCAAATGTTCGAAATCCCCACATCCACGGAGGGGGGAAATCTGAGTATGGGTTGGCCTTATTACTCCGTTCCTGGGTCCGTTGGGGAAGAAGATCCGAGCACTCTCTTTTGCCTTTTCCTTTTTTATTTGCTGTGACCCTTTGGCTTCGAGGACGGCATGACGAGGGCACTGTGTGAAAATGTCAGACCTCTCGCGGATGAAGCCATATCAAAGGTTATATCTGGTTTTTGCCTCATTCCTACGCGATCGGAGGATGGCGACCGCGAGAGTCATCTCACTTCGCCGGCGGTCCTCTGCTTCAGACCACCTTGTCATCGTCTGCAAAGCGACTGCCGTAGGGATTTCTTTTCCTTGACTGGGGTAGACAGCAGTTCCTCCGCTATCTGCCTACTTCACTACGTGGTCGCTGTGGTTGCTCATAATGCTCTGTTTCAGGATCGGCTTCTAGCAACAATGTTCAGCTGGATTTCTGGCGCATTCTCGAAATTGAAAGGACTACGTGAGTATTTACATAGCATCATAATTCCATTTAAATATCCACTATCTGACTTTCGAATGGCATCGTTGCCGTTGCTTCCCGGTCTTCGTGCTCGATGCTTTTCAACGCTCTTGAGAATCTGGCGTAAAGGTAATAACTAATAAAAAATAATAAAAAATATTCAAGTTTCTGCTGGGATCTGCAGCGCATTCAATAAGGTTGACGCTCATTTTGAAGGCGGCTTTTTCGTCATCAAATGTGTTCAGCGAGGGAAGAAGAGGCAATGTTTTACAAAACCCTCGTCAGTGGTCGTTCTAGGCTGCTCACTGGTTGCTGCTTCGAATACTGATTTCCGAAATTTGCTTGTTGTAGGGCCAACATATTTTGCTGAACGTGTTCTATCTACGTGTATGTAGTGCTGCTCACAAATTTCTATTTCGTCTGTAAGTTCCACAGATTTATATTCATCCTAACTTCGTTTCACAAAATCGCTTAAAACCAAGTGTACTGCTGAACTTGCAATGAAATGCGAAGTCTAAGTTTTCGAAAGTCGCATACTTTTGAATTTTCATGGCTTCAGCGAGGTATGTAGAAGAATATTTTAAGCAATACGCGATATCGCTGATCTCTATGGGCGAGATGGTAATGAGGCAGAAGTGCGCCTTTCGAGACGGTCACCGATCTTGGGTGAAGTGATCAGCATTGTAGTTCCCAGCTAGAACTTTCGTTCTCTTCCGTGGTCCAAATTTCCAGGCTTCCACGGATTCCACTTTTGCATCATTTTTCGTTTGAGCTGGATAAATGTGAGACTTTCGCGAAATCATTTTTGTATTTCACACTACATAAGGGAGGTGTAAGTTGCTACTTTTTTGGGTCACACATTCTACCGAACATGCATGGAAGACTGTTGACTTCTAACTATCGAAATCATTGACGCGAAATACGTGCTTCCTTCTGCGGTCACGGAGGTGATGCGCTAGTAATTAGCCAAATGCTGAGTTTTGCTTAGACACTAACTATTGCTAAAGAAACTATTGAGAGGACTACTACATTACCGGACGCGCCTTTGAATAGACGCCGCAAAAATCGCGATTTTTCGATTTTCGGTTTTTGGTTTTGACTTTTCAAATAGGTGACTTTTAGGCGAGTTATACCAAAAAGACGCATGTAGGGTCAAACGACGGTGCAAGTCTAGAGGGAGAGACCACATTGTGTCTTTTCCATAACTGGAAGCTTATCTTCGGCTGGAGCAAGCTTTTGTGTTCCACCACTATTGTCGTGTTTACGTAGTCGTACATACTTAACATTTTCGTTATAAAAGCTTCTGTATAGGAGAACGTCCCTCTGCGCGCTCAGTGCACTGTGTTTGGTAGCGAATCAAGACTCACGACGGCTCTGCGGAAAGATTGAAAAGCCGGTTGGCATCGACACGGGATCGAACTCGAACCTAATCGCGCCTTGCTAGGCGTTTCTCTTCGCCCTTCAACCCCTGCGGTCGTTGGACCCGCAGTAACGACGAGTCGCGTGTACTTACAACTCAGCCGCAGTTTTCCACAGCACCAGCTCTCCGATAATCTTAGGTTAAACATACGTTGAGATAGGGACGAGTTGTTCGGGGCGACGCAGCTGTCCATGAGCCGCCTAGAAGACGGCCGTCTTTTTCGTTTACTGCTGTCAAGCCGCCATATCGCGACTCGACGGTCGGTCTACTGTGTTGCAGTTTGTGGTTTCAACAACAGTCGTCGCGAGCAAGTGGAGGAAGCATGGGAACGTGAAGTCATCAGAAGAATCGACTCCTACGACTACCTGTGCTCCGTGGTTGACTATGCTCGTCACCGTCGTCGCGTGATGGTCAGTAGAATTCTTAGCTTCTTTCCGCTCCTACCACAGTAGCAAATTGTTTCAGATGAACGCCTACGAACATTACGATCAACGGAGCCCGGTCATTATCATCGTGTACCCCGATGAAGTCGATAGCCTGAACTCTTTCGAAGGCTTTGCCGAGGAGGTGGAAGTGACATAATCCCAAGTGCTCTACTACGTTCTGCATAGCTAACGAACGGAACGAGCGATTCATTCAGTATTTTAGGAAGTCGGTCCGGTGATAAGTGCATATATCTGAGATAAAGATTTCACAATAATCTCCAAACTATGATACCAGAGGAGTAGGCACCTTTTAAATTTTTCTACATAATGTGCCATGTACATATTCCTCTTTCCCGTTCCTTTGCGTTTTCAGTAGGTAGCGAGAACGCCGTGTCGTAACAATGTTCTAACACGTTCGCTTAAGCCTGGAGCGGCTGGTAGAGAGAGTTTTGATCGCAACAAAACATCCTGTAACAGCATATAGCCGTGTCGTACGTTGTAAGAACCTCCTTCAAAACGATTGACTCCAACTTTAAATCGTTTGCTCGAATGTAAACTCTGTAAACACTATCAGTGTGTTAGATAGCGCTTTGCTCTGACCATATCCCTGGGCGTAATCCTTACTGCAGTCTAAGCGCATCCATTCTTAGACCTAACGTTGTAATATATGTATTTAGAACCACTATCGTGCTGAAAAGTTAAAGAGGAACCGAATTGTACGTTCTTCTATTGTACAGTAGCTAGCAGGACTTCTTGAAGTAAATATCTTCCTTTAAGGTTTGGCCTATGCACCTATTGTTGGTCAGGTAGAATGAGCTTCTTTATGCCTGGAGTAGCCTCGCACAGTGGGTCGCCACCACCATGTTTTACTGTGGGGCGCAAGAGACCTTGTATACCTCAAACATCTTGGACGTTCCCAAAGACTAGAACTTGTTTTCATGGCTGAGGATGACTTTTGCACTCACTCCCTGGATGAGCGCCAATGTTCTAGGTTCATACTCTAGGTTAGTTGTCTACATACCTGGATTAGGAGGGTAGGGTCATCGGCCATCCCCGATTACGATAGAGAGACCGAGCCTACATCGGAAAGCTTTAGAGCAGAGTGAAGTTACATAGTTTTGCACCACGGAGCAGATTTCGCTCCACTGTGTTGGTTTTATTCCTTATTTGCTCTCTTTTCTTTAAATTTAATGTTTTTGGTTCCTGCTGCTGTTGTTTTTTCAATACTTCATTAGTAAAACAATTTATTATATTATTCCGCCATCCTTGGCGTAGCACTTTTCCGTGTTTATAAATTTTTTGCTTTTTTATCTATCTATATGGAGCAGTCCTTATTTCGATTCATCTAATTTACGCAGAAGATGCGCTTCTACGAAAGGTTATCGTACTGCTTAATTCCCTCCATGTATCGCCTTGCGTCATCCGAAAAATGGTAAACTAAGTCAAACTATAAAACGACTGAAATAGCAACAGCAGTTGACTCGACAGCTACATACCAACCTCGACGCGCAAACATGAGAGGTCTGTCATTCCGTCGTCGTATATCCCGTAAATGGAGGTGGCTGATGACGCTACCGTTGTCGAGGGAGGCACCTTTAGTAACAACCTCCTGACGACTTCGTCTCCCTTATATAGCTGGAGCTATTTGTATAAATTAATTTGACTGATTGTTATCCGTTTTTTAGAAAGGCGAAACCTTATCTTATTTAGTCAAGATTCCGACGCGATATGACAGAAAGCGCAGGTTCTCTCAAAATATTGACACTAGAGTATCTGTAAAGTGATGGTGACATAAAATGGAGACACAGGGAAGCTATCAATTTGTGCAGTTGTGTACCGAATATCAAACTGAAAGCGCATGCAATACTTACCAAATCGAGACCACTTTAGCCAATGTTCTTGTGCTGTGCTCGCTTTGAGAGTGGCTCATCCTCCTTTCTCGTTGCTTACAGGAAGGAAGTACCCATGCCACACCGAATTTGGTCCTCTGCGGGATGCTTCTGCGCACTTGGACGAGACGAGCAGGGAAGATTTATTCATCAGTCTGCAGCTGGCTATGTCGAGAACTCATTTTCGGAATGCAGGTATGCTTCGTTCAACCTCCAATCCTTTCTGCGTAGTGCACGTGGCTCTGCGTGGCATGGATTACGGCTTTTCTTGATTTGATGGATAACTTTGGTGTCGGATGGTTGTGCTTACAATGCTCGTGCAAGGTACACATTTCCTGCGCGATCGCGGATGTCTGCTCAGCCGTTTTTCCTGCTGATCGTAATAAGAAGCGTTTGCGATGAAGTGCACGCTCATGTTGACGTTGCCAGTTAGACAACAAATTTACTATTCTGAGCCCAGATTGATACAGACAATCACAGAGATATTATGTTGAAGTCAATGCCCTTATTAATTCGTGCGGCACTCAAACCGGCATGCCTCACCTTCATGCCTTGGATGTTCACCTTGGTTACTTTTCTTGTACGCAGCTGCAATTGGTTTCTTGCGGTAGTATATATAACAGAATCAACCCTGTGTGGCGTGCGCCGGGAAGTCCACTTCTATATCTCGATAGCGTGGAAAATGCGTGAGTACCTATGAAATGTATTGCAGTGACTTGCCAAGGAACAATTAGTGCTTTTTTTCTTTCCCAGGCAGGCTTAGTACGAATTTATGAAATCTGCTGGAACCTAGAACCTTGATTCAAATTACATGCCTTCTCCGACTACGTTACCAAGCACCCTTGCCCCGATACCCCCAATAATTTTGCTTGGCAAAGCACAATGCAGCCCTAGAAATCAATTTCAATCCTGTAAAATTCGAAATCAAAAACATTTTCGCGCACGACCCTCGGACCAACCTAATATAAGGTGCCCCTAGACATGAACGCAGAAACACTAAATGGCAGGCCGTCAAGTTAACTGGTGCAAACAACCATGGAGTTTCCAGCTTAAAGCTCGATTCTATCTTCATAAGCTCCAGAAGTATAGCCTGAACAGCACTGGTTTTCCGGAATTTGGAGAGTCATTCCTGAAGAGAAATCTTAACGTGTATAGGAGAATGGCAAGGTTGTCTTCCAACAGCTCATCACCTCAGAAAATTTTGATCAGGTTACTTGCCTCACAGTATATGCCCAAAAATAGGTTCCCTTACCATGTAGACCTCCAAAATAAGGTATTTGCGAGCGATTTCTCGCTGATAACTAGCCTGAACTGCAGCCTGCAGGGATTTTAAGTTGATGGTAAGCAGTCTCTCGGTTAAGTAACTTGCAGATTCACGCACGTGATGCTCGTCACACGCGACCGCGTCCAGATTAACTGAGATTTCCGGAGATGGGGTGGCACAATGCACATGTGTGCTGCGTTTTTGCGCACAGTTCTTTTTTTTGGCTTGCGCTGTTTTAGCGCAGTCCTCTTACGTTCCTTCGTCATTATTTATATAAATTACTCATATTCTCACATTTCTCATGTTCTACTACATCTCCGAGATCTCATCCTTTCTAGTCTCCACATTACAAAGTTGTTAGGTCTCGAAAATTTTCATGTTATTTGGTGTCCGCCTTGCTTTGTCCAGTTTATAAGCCATTTTTTGGCGAATCGAGCACTTTGCTCACGCAATTAAAAATGAAAATTCAGAACAGTTCACGGAAATATTACAAGTGATTACTCATAAGGGTAATAGGGGGAGGGGGAGAGACATTATGTCGGACTACACCTATGTATTACTACAGGGTATTTTCTGATATATGAGCGGTGTGGAATGCGCCATGCACTCGTCTGAAACCTTGCATTTAAGTTCAGTTTTGATTGTTCTTCGCTTGAATACTTGTTCCGCTTTTTTCACGAAGTGGTCGTATCGAATGATTTGTGCTCTTTTTAAGGTTTGAAACTTAAAAATACTACGACTTATAAAAATGCAGGGGTCCCGAAAATGCAGGTACTATTCGAAAGATTCTAACATTGCTGCTAGTGAAGCTTTTCAAGATATCGATAGACTCATATGGAAGCACAGGATAGCAAGATTTCTGCAAATAGACAAGACTGCGTCGTGCGCCCGTCTAAAACCTTACATTTCATACTTGATTGACTGTGCATGGACTAAATGCTTGCCGCAGTTTTGTTACTACTGGGTCACATTGGCCTCTGCTTTGCTTCTTTTAACGTTTAGAACTTGACAATCACGTGAAGGATACGTGTGTTTATTGACAGCACAATTTATCGCTCTCGCTATCGCTCTAATAACGCTCTCTACATATGTGAGCCCATAACAGGAGTCATTCCCAGCTGTAGGCTTTCCTTCGAGGAGAAGATGTTTATCCTGGAGTACTTTTAGAATCTCGAAAACATCAAGTGTAGGGGCGGTTCTGCGACTACTTCTCCAAAGCACCACCCACTCGCGTCACAATAACACGGATATGAAACAAATTTAATAATCAGTCGAGTCTGACGTCTCCAAGTTTTCAAGCGGATGCATGACGCAATCTTGCTGTTTGCGCGCCACAGAGATCTCGTTACCCTTTGTTTTCATATGGGTCCCAAACATTTTCAAAAGCTTCACTAGCAGCACCGTTAGAGCCCTTCAAATGGTACCTTCATATTCTTAGTACTCAGCATTTTAGAATCGTAGTGTGTTTTTACATTCTAAACCTTAAAAGAAATACAAATCGATATGGCCACTTTGTGGAGAAATTATAACAAATATTCAAGCGAAAAACAGTCAGTCGAGTGCAAAATGCAGGGTTTCAGACGACTGCATGGAGCAATCCATACCGCTCATACATCAGAAAAATTCTATTCTCTTAAGCTTTCGTAAGGGCCCTTAACTTCTTCAGTTCCTTTACTGTGAGTGGAACCCTTTCAAACAGTGTATACACTTCTTAAGACACCCTGTATATATTAATAAATTACATAAAGGACCTTTCGAGCTAAAATTGACCAATAGGTGACTTTTAGCTTAAAGAGTCATTTATCTAATGTACTTGCGTGACATGGGGTTAAAGTGTAGGTTGCATGCGAATTAGTTTTACACTAGCAACCACGGTTACCTACTTACTGGGATCTCCTATACGTTACGTACTAGTTCATTGTGTCACCTTACAGCAGCTCACAAATGACGAGTTTGAGGCAATCTATTACCTGATTCCAGTTTGCAACTGCTCAAGGCTACGAAATCCTTTTCAGCTTTTTTTTTGCTGAGGTCTGCAGTCTACCGAGTTGTAACATTCTAAACACCAGTGGAAGCTTTTTTAAGCATAAAACTAAGATAATTCGCTCTCCGATCACCGCAGAAAACCAGCACAATCAGCAGAAAACAGCAATGTGCGTGTGTAACGTATCGGATCAGCGCTGGTGCGGGCGCCCTCTAGGCCGTTTCCCTGACACTTCAACTCAGGGCCTATCCTGCGGACGTTGTCTTCGTTTCCATGCAGAAGGTGGGCCGTACCAACGCAAGCGAGCTTCGAGCATCTTGTCAGCTATCGGCGCGACACCGAACTTCTGCCGAATAGCATCATTTCAGATGCGGTCCATGCGGGTGACTCCAGCCGTCCAACGCAGCATCTTCGTCTCCATGACGCTCTCTGTTGTACTCAAGATGACATTGATTGTTGTCGTCACACACAAGCTCGGCTGAGTGTCGCATGTATCCATTCTGACATGCACTAGACGAGGATATCATTGAAAGAGCGCAGAGCAATAGCAGCGTTGAGCTCGGAAGTGGTGTCAACTCGAATACGCGAGATGGAGCGCTCGGTTCACAGATTTCTTCCTCTTTATCTGGTCGAAGAACATGGTTGGCTCGAGCCTTATCTTTTAATCGAACTATTGTCCATACAGAAACCATTGTGGCTGCAATGATTACGTATGTTAGAACTGCTAGCGAGGCTATGGCTCCAGCTGGCCAGCAGTGTGGATTGCCCAGTAGAGTTTTGGATAGGAAGTACTGGTGATCGCAAAACTTTGGTCGTTCACACAATTTTGTGTGTTCACGTACTTGGTTATGTTCTAGGGTTCGTAGGCTGACGTTCAACCTTTGATGTGTTGGTGATATTGGAAGGATGTAGCTGACCGATCCGTTGGTGTCGTTCATCGATTGGCATTCATTACCAAGGCACAGCTCGAACCAGCCGTTCGTCGGAGGCACAGTGACGACCCCTCTATAGCAAGAGACCATCGAAGTGTTACTTTCCGCAGTAGCTGCGGCCACTACTGCCATAAGGGTTAGGAACATCAGAGAGGATGTAAATGACGTTTTAGAATGCGCTACATTGGCTTCCATGCTTCGGAAGAATTCATAGGCTCGTGTTTTTGAGCCGCGGTAAGGATTTACTCGTCTGTGATTCGCATTGTTGTCGCTGACGTGAGTCACGTCCTCTGTGGTACCCTCTTGTACCGTTTCGGCTTCCGCCTGTTGTGGTATGCAACGTATTTCAAGAGGATATATTTTGTTCAATGGCCGCTGGATAATTTTGTGGTTTGGCATAAGTACTTTGGCTGATCTGGCTAGGCCATCTGCAGAAGATATGACCTCAATGACCTTGCCATAGAGCCAAGACCCTCTAGGGATTAGGTCTTGCTCGATAATTACGATCTCGCCAACTTCTGGATACGTTCTACTCAGATGTCTTGGTTGCTTGAGAACCACTTTCTGAGTTTCTCTCAATGATGTTAAGTATGATAGCTTCCAACTTTCCCAAAACTTGCTAGCGATGTTCTCAGAGTATTGCAACGCTTCTATCGCTTGTTTCTGCGATTGAATCAGGTCGGGATCGTAGGTTGGATCGTTCAGATCGACAAGGTTCTCAGATTCTGGTAGAGAGAACCTTAGGTTTCCTTGGAGGAAGTCCACTGGGCGTAGTGGAATCGTGGTAAGGTCATTCGAACTCGATTTTGTTAGTGGTCTCGTGTTCAGGATCGCCTCAATTCGAGTAATAGCTGTGCACATATCGGTGAAGCTAAGCCGTTTTCTTCCAATCGATTTGTTGAACGCTTTCTTGACCGATCCAACCAATCGTTCCCATGCACCACCCATCCAGGGTGCACCGGGTGGATTGAATACCCACTTGATTTTCTCAGTTGCACAGTATGACATTAATGAATTGCCTGTTGTGTGGTCGTTTTCGTACATGGCGGCAATGATGCGTTCACCTTGTTTGAAGTTGGAGCCGCAGTCGCTCCGCATGAGCTTTGGAATCCCTCTTCTAGAGGTGAACCGTATGAAACTGTTTAGAAAGGCCCCCGCCGATAGGTTTTCGACGAGCTCCAGATGGAGTGCACGTGTTGTAAGGCACGTGTACAGGCAGACATACATTTTTTCTAGCGATCTTGAAAGAAATGGTCCCATAAAGTCGCATCCCACGTTTTCAAATGGTTTTGACACCATTACTCTGTCAGAGGGAAGCGATGGCATCATTGGAGCTCCGAGTGGTAGTCCTTGATACCTCTTACAAGTTGGACAATTCTTGAGATACTTATTGAAGGCGCTGGGAGCTCGAGGGATCCAGAACCTTTGTCGGATTATCGCTAGAGTGTGGTCTTTGCCGCAGTGGGCATTTTCCTTGTGAAGCTGCTGGAGCAGTAATCGCACCAGCTCTGAACAGCGTGGTACGTAGATGGGCGATTTGGCATCAATGGGGATTGCGGCATTTTGCAATCGTGATTCGTGCCGAATTATTCCGTTACTATCAAGAACGATCTTTTTGTCGTGGAAGCGTTTTTGGAGCTCTTGGATGACTACGGCTCCTTGCTCTTGACGTAGCAGGATTTCTTCAGAAGTTCTGATGTCGTGCGAGGTGATTTCCTCAGAGGATCTGAATTTTCCGATAGTGTCGAGTGTAACATTAGTTGCGCGCTTTTTGTTTGTTTCGGAAGCCCATGTTTTCAGTGACTTTCCGACAAGGGAGAGTACTCTTAGAGCTTTATTCAAACTTGAGAATCTGGTCAAGTCGATGACCTGCAGTTTGCTTAGAGGTGGTTTCGCAGTATTTGAAATAGTCGTCTGCGACGTTGTCTCTGTTATGCCGTGTTCTTCTATTTTGGACATAGAATCTATGGATTTAACCGGCCACGTATCTGGTCTGTTTTGCAACCATCTCGGGCCTCTCACCCAGTCGTGGTTAGCGATTTCGTCAGCTTTTAACCCTCTGGTTCCTGCATCTGCAGGATTGTGAGTGGTGCTGACATGGAAGAAGCTGACGGATATACCCTTCGATTCGAGGCTATGTTTAATTTTGATGATTCGATCACGTTGATTCGTGACAAATGGTGGTTGTTTCTTGGAGCTGTTGATCCAATACAGCGCTATTTCGCTGTCGGTTACAATAGATACTTGGTCAACACCTTTATGAGTCTCGATTATATTTTTACACAAGCGCATAGCCATGAGAACTCCAACCATCTCCAGTCGCGGAATTGTTTGATGACATTTTTTAGGAGTAAGTTTGGTTTTACCGCTGATCAGTGATGATACCGTACCCGATATTTCGCACTGCATGTAGGCGCATGTGGATATCGCGATATTGCTAGCGTCGGCGAATACCCACAGGCGAGTTTTTTCGCTTGTAGGTCGGTCGAACATAGGTCGAGGGATTGATATGGACGCGCCATTGATTAGTCCGGTCAGGTGGTTCCATTTGTTGCATGTTTCTTGAGGCAGAATAGTTTTCCAGTCAACTCCTGTGTTGAAGACTCCCCTCATCAGAGATTTTAAGTTAACCATGAGTGGTCCAGCCACTCCGATTGGATCGTAGACCGAGTTTATTTCGCTCACGATATCTTTTTTCGTCAGTTGGGTTCTGGGTAAGAATCTCGTCTTGACATTGAACGAGTCATCCTGGATGTCATAATTAACGCCTAGAATTTTTATGCATGGCGACTCTAGACGGTCATTTTTGGGTATTCGTGAGTTGACTTCGCTGGAATTTGAGATGTATTCTCGCAAATTCATCCCGATTTTAGCGAATAACGATTTTGACTCACGGTATTTCGTGATAGCCTCTTCTGCCGTGTCGGCTAGCATCATAATATTATCGACGTAGAGGTTGTCAACGATTTCCTTTGCCAAAGAGGACCCATCGCTATTCAAGTACGATGTGAGAGCCATGTTTAGAATGCTTGGGGAAGCTGTTACTCCAAACGGAAGACGTCGAAATCTATATTGGATCAGATTGTCCTTTGTGGGTGGCAAATTGACGTTTTTTACCCACAGAAATCTGCACAGATTTTTATGTGAATGAACCAGGCGTATTTGAGTGAATGCTGCCTCGATGTCACAAATTAGTACTATTCTTTTAGTTCGTGAAGCTAGAAGAATGTCATGAATTTTGTTTGTGAATGATTCACCTTTGTGGATGACGTCATTGAGCGATGGCTTATTTTTCCGCTTTGATGATGCATCAAAAACTATCCGAAGTGGTGTCTTTTTTGTCGGTTTCCATACTCCAGAATGGGGCATGTAATAGGTGCCGACCGTTTCTGCTTCAGTTGAAGAGAAGATCTCAGTTGTCCCTTCATGGATATATTTTTGCAAGATGTTGCAATACCATTTTTGTTGTTCGGGATTTCGTTGCAGTGTACGCAACAGAGACTCGAGACGTCGAATGGCGATGCTGTAGTTGTCTTCCAACTCAGTTACATTATCCTTTAGCGGAAAGGGCGCTGTGATGCATCCATTCTTGAAAGATATCTTTTTTGAGTATTGATCAAGATACTCATAGATTTTGTCATCCTTTATGCACTCTTCTTCGGAAATCCCTAGTCCGTCGAGTTCAAACATTTTTTTAAGCATTTCCTGCTCGCTGTCCTCCCAAACAGCTGTCAATCCGTATGAAAAGTTTTGTGTTAGGTTTTCTACTGTTATTAGTCCTTTTCCATAGACAGTAGGTCCGAAGACGGTTTTCGCGATGTGCAACCCGGTGGGAGTCTTCACAGCGTAATTTGGTCCAGAAACAAGCTCATGATAGTAGTCGAGACCAACTAGAATATGCGGGACTTGGCGTTCTCCGCGTAGTTTTGAATTGGCTAGGCAGATATTATTCTCTTTTAAAAATGTTATGTCAGTGTTGCTGAGTTTGACACTCGGGAAGCCATTTGTTAACACGGGCTTAGTCTGAATCTTTATAACCAATTCTTCGCCGAATGCTGTGCTCAGTGTTATGTCGACCATATGACTTTTGAAGCACTCGATATGGCCTCCTATTCCCGACATTGTACACAGTTCGGAAGTTTGCTTTGGAACGCCTAGTCTCTCGACGAGAGATTCTTCAATGACTGTTTTTTGAGCACCCGAATCGAAGAAAAATAGAACTTTTTCGTAGTCTTTTTCCTTATGGTTCCATATATTTCCCTCGGCCGTCATGAGGACAAGTTGCGATAAGGTTGTGTTTTGATCAAATGTCGGTGCGACCTTTGAACACATCTGAGTGTTGTTTTCGGTCATTCCTCCGTGATCCCCTTGATTGAAAGGGAATCGTCGGTCTCTTTGTGGAAATTCCGATCTTTGATTATTCCGACCGTTTCCCCTAAACTTTTGCTGGGAATTCCAAGGTTTGGTTTGGTTTCTTGAAGGGTTCATTTCGCTCTTCAAACACAAGCTGATATGGTGCTTTTGTCCACACTTAGGACAGTCCGGTTTCTGACAGTCGAAGCTCGAGTGATTTGAGGAGCAGCATTTCCAGCACCTTCTGCCTTCTGTTAGCATTTTTCGGCGACTTGTTTGGTCTGTTATGGTTCTGCAGATTATAGAGCTGTGATTGCCCTTATTGCAGAAGACGCAGGTCTGGTCGCCAGACTGCGGTCGGGCTTTATTGCGCTTGTCTGTTGTGCTGGCGACCTCGCTGATCCGGTTGCGACCGAGTCTGTTTTCGACGTATGCTTTGGCGGCGATTTCCTCTTTAAGGTGACCCAGGAGGTCCTCGACGGTTTGATTGCTTTGTGCTTTGCTCAGTATGAGCACCGGCTTGATGACTTCTCGAGGGAATTTGGATAGGATGGTCTCGCACCACATTGGATCGTATGTTTTTCGAACATCGTATCCTGCCGAAACCATTTGATTGACCAGCACGTGAACTTGGTCGAAAACATCGGAGCAACTATCCGCGAAGTTGTTAGCTGGCTTTAATTGGGCCAGTTTTTGAACTACCTGTGACCTATTTGTGGAGTCATCGGAGTAGTTTTGTTTCAAAGTTTGAATGATCCACTCGTAATTTTCTGGGACCAGTCGAATTCCTTTTATTATATTTTGAGCTCTTCCTTTTAGACTTTCCTTGAGTAGCAGTATTTTTTCCATTATATCCAACTCTTTGCTTTTCAAAAACGGCCCAATATTCGGGAAATTCCTCAACACTGCCATAAAATTTGGGAAGTGAAGCTTGAGGGGGCTTTATGGACCTGTAACGTCCCTGGTTTTCATGAATTCGATCAGGATCTGCTGCAGAATCTGATGCGGTTTGTGTGCGATTATTCCCACTACTGCCGTCTTCACAGTTGTAGCCTTGATTGATTTCAACGTCAGGATCGTCCGAGGTTCCTTCCCTGCTTTGTGATTTTTGGGACGTGTAGCCCAGTTTCACATCCATTCTTTGTTTTATGCATTTGGACTCGTCAAGGCGCGCTATGAGCATGTACATTAGGTCGTTTGCTTCAGCTATTGCTTCTTGGAGTTTTGATTCTTGCTCGATCTCTTCAATTTCAAGCATTAAGTCTTTTCTCTCCGATTTATTCTTGCAGTTTTTATATTCATCCCTTATTTCACTATATAAGGTTTTCAGGTTCTCTCTACCCTCTCGAATTTGTCTTACGCCACTAAGAAGTAAAGTGACCGTAGATCTGCATTTTTCGTAACTATCCTCGTTAATAATGGGATAATCGGTTTTCGTTGTGTACTCACTATATCTAGAGACAAGCGTTTTCAGTGTTGTCGCGCTGAGAATGATGGGGGTTTTATGGAAGTGCAACGCCATTTTATTTGCGAGACCTCCGGTAGATATGGAAAGGCTTGTAATTGATTAATTAGCGTCCAAGTACTTTTTCTTGTACGAGGATTTTGCGAAAAGTGCTTCGGGTACTTAATTGTACGGAAAACTTGAGTTCTCTTAACGAGAAATTGCTCCAGGTACTTATGTGTACGGAAGACTTAGGTTCTCACGAGGAGAAGATTTGCTCCAGGTACTTATGTGTACGGGAGACTTAGGTTCTCACGAAGAGAAGATTTGCTCCAGGTACTTATGTGTACGGGAGACTTAGATTCTCACAAAGAGAAGATTTGCTCCAGGTACTTATGTGTACGGGAGACTTATTCCCAAGCTTGGGAGGTGCGAACTTTATCTGTCCGGCTTTTTGGCTGTTTAGGCCGATGCACCAAAATGTGCGGTTCAGTGGATTTGTGCGAATGCGTAACAAAATAGAGAGAAGGGAGGAACGTGTTTATCTCTTGGTAGGCAGTAAGGTGAGTGGGTATGGTGGGTTGGAGACAGGCCCCGCCCCTGCCGTCGTCGTTGGCGGCGACATTAAACACATCAAGCTTCATTCAACCTCGCTGAGACTGGAGCTGTTCTCGAAACCCTAGTTCGACGGGCGTCCTTACGCTATCCTTCAGAACACTTCGAGAACTGCACGGCGTTGTATAGACCAAGATTTCGTCATGTTGCACGTCTTCGTCAACGTGATAAGGGCGGTTCGGCATGACGACACTGTATCTCCGAGGATCTTCAGTGCCACCCTCAAAAACGCCATGCGCGATGGCAAGACACGGGAGTGGAGATCGGTGGCGGCGACTATACCATCTCCCGGCGGCCTGGCCGGCGACTATATCTGAGGCTTAAAGAAACTGATTTGAATTGCTTCTATCAAGACCATCAGCTTAACTGGTTCCATGCTGATATCAGCGGCCAGCTCATCCCGGATACGGGTGAGTGCTGATCGGTCCCACGAAGTGCAGATGTTGCGTTCGATCAAACGGTGCCGGTGATGTAATGGCGTACAGCATTCCCGCCCGGTTAGAGGGAGGTGCGGGTTCGAGTCCCGCCTGGCGCCAGAAGTTTTGATCGCAACAAAACATCGTTGTGACAGCTTACAACCTCGATACCAGCCACTTGAGGCTTAAAGAAACTGATTTGAATTATTTCTATACCATCTTCGCTTCGCAACAGCGAGCATTAGCCACACGGAGCGAATACTAGCCCGGTTCGAACGTGCACTTATAGTTAGAAGCGTTGGGTTGCAACCAAGTCTAACCAAGGCCATGCTCATGAGGAACGGGCGAGTTTCTAATGTTCCATTTCGCATTATGCGTAGCGCGCTCTGCTAGAAAGGCGAGGCGGCGCCATGTGGCTGCTGCGGCTCGTGCTCTGCAGCAGCTCGTCTCGCGAGTGCCGGCGAGCACTCTGCAGAGTTCGTCACGAGTTGTTCCAGTGCGAGCAACGCATTTCGGCGAGATCTGCACGCACGTAGCGGACCGGCGAAAACGCGGTCGCGGCCATGTTTACGAGAGCATCGAACGGCCGCCGGACAGGCCATCCTCGTCTGCCGCTCCGAAAAAGCTGTTTGCAGACGCAGACGAATTATAGTTTCCGTGTTGTTTCGCAAGTCGACGCCTCCATGCTATCTCTGTTCATGTACTCTTGAAACAAACGGAATCTCCACGTTGTTTTCGCCGTCTCCCACAGTACACTTTTTTGACGAATAGAATTGCCTCTAGATGAAAGAGCGAAGAGATTCCGGGCATCCGTCATTCGGTGTAGTTGATGGTTGAACAAAGGTGTCGTTGATGGTTCGTAAATTTCGGCATATTTGCAGCACTTCAAACGATTGAATGGCAGTACTACTGTGAAGCCCTTCGTAAGGTGGGCAGGTGATGTGCAGTTGAAAAAGCCGTGAATTGAATTTTGATGAATCCTTTCGTCCCATTCCTAGCAAGTCTTAGGTTGCTTTTTTTCCGTTTTTTTGTTCCCAGCAATAACATGAACAACGCGAACGCGATGCGCTTGCGATTGGTCAGCACCAACCTCTCATCCTTGCTATCTTCTCTTTCCTTCTATTAGGTTGAATCATAAATTTTGCAAAACATTTCTGTTTTTTTTTCTGGAATTCAAAGTAAACCGGGCGACGTACTATATTCTATTTGAAAGCCTGTTCCCTACCGATCACTTTGAGTTATGAAATGCTAATTTTCCTTGCGTTGTTGTAAAGTTTTATTCTCTAGAACGATGACCACTCAAAGTGAAAAGTGTGTGATTTCACTTTCAATTAGTTCAAGCTCGGCAGCAACCCAGCGACGGGGGCCACGCACATGCAGGAAGTCACGGGCAATTTCACTGCTAACCGAAAAAATTGTTGGAGGAAAGGTACCAGCAGTTCCTTTCCCCCCGAAAGGGCAACAAAGACAAAGCACTCCCGGGAAGATCAACTGCTGTAAGCAACGAGCGCCTGCGCCAATCCATCAAGTCGAATTCTTCTCAAACCACACTAGGACTGACCGCTGATCTCCACAACTCCCAGTGAACCACCGCTCGTCGGCTGCAATAGACTGGAAGGTCGCCAAAATCGCCTTCGTCAATGTCTCATGCTTTGACGGAAACCCAAGTAAATCGCTGGGCTTCCGACTGCCAAGAGCTCTTTGCACCGGTTCAGGCGAGGGGGCCTGGATCGAGTCTTTTGCTTTGCGACAACCGCTAAGCCGAAAAGTAACGGCTGGAACGCAACAAGCTGGGGGTTCTAAGGTCAAAACCGGAACTCCACCGAATGAAGGTCCTGCTGCGCGTTTGTTGAATGTGTAGTGGTCCATGCACCGGGATCTGCTCCACGTAGTCAAGCTATCCTCGCCGCTCGCTCTTGCCAACAACTCGACTAGTTCCAGCAAAAACAAGTGGAGAGAGAAGTCGATACAAGCCAATGTTTCCTCCACCAGGGCAACAGCCAACCGCTTCCGGCACTTCAGACGCTGGAAAAAATCTAGGGATCGGGCGGGAGCAAAATCAAGCAACCACCATACACTCTGGACATTGCGCCGCGTGACCGCCATCTACTTCGGTCGATGGATCATTTCATCCATGGTAGGCGCCTCGCTGAACTCGATGAGGACACGGCGGTGGTACACGACTTCTTTATGTCGAAACCGACCAAATTCTACAGAGATATAACTCCAATCACTGCATGAAAAGCGGAAGAAACTCATTGAGAATAATGGCAATTACTTCGTTTAAGTCATTCATTTTTCTTTTGTGGTATAGTCTTATTTTTGCTGGAAGACAAATTTCGTTGCAACATTTATGACTCAACCTCATAATTCGCTTTTTTAGCAACGAACACGTTAACACTTAAGCACCGGCTTAGCCTACTCATAGGACATAAATGGAAATTTCGTATTATGACGGCCATTCAGCATGCGCCGTTAAATCAGCTTCTGGGTGACGTTATAGAGGTAGTTTAGGTGCGTGTATAGCTTCTCAGTGAATTTCACGACAGTTCTGAGGGGGACACACTGTTTTGCCATGTCCAGGCGAAGCAGGGTGCATCGGCTCCGTTGCCACCAAATGTACAGTTCAGCAGGTCAGAATACGAACTACCAACGATCGATTGCAGCGCTCGTGAGAGCTGTCTGTAGCCACTGCACCACTGTGCTCATCTTGTATCTGCTGATCCACGTAGGATTGAGAGGATTTTAGGACGTTGTTTTAGGGACAGTTTACTTTCTGCAGCTACAGTACCGTCGGTGAATATCCGCCTACATGGCGACCTGTTTGGTATGAAATTTGTCTAGATTGGCTCAATTTAAAAATCTCCGTAATCCTATGCATTCTCAACTACCAGTTTTTTCCACTTTCGCTAATCGCTTACTACCGTAGCTCTTTCATGTAAGGGCTGATTTTTGCTTAAGTTCCTGACTGTGAGGAATGGATTACAAATATAGGTTTTAGGTTTACGTTCGTCAAAGATAAAATAGCAGTCAGCTATCAAACTGGCGGTGCGTTTGTCGTTCGACAGTTGTGTTGCACGAGTGGAGCACTTGTTGGGGGAGGGGCAGAAATAGCTTGGAATCTGACATTAAGCTCTGACTTATTGACCTATACCACAATTCGTCCTAAGCCTTTTGATAGAAGAAGGTCTCCGGCTTCCGACGTGCAAAGAAGTTGCAGTGCATCTGAATTCCATGGCGGTTTCTTTACAGATCCTTCTCATGCAGAGAAGTAATGGGGCGACGGCTACATGTCGAAAACGACCTTTCTTTGCCGTGCTTAAGCAGACTTCCTTCTCTTTTTACCCAGAAATGATGTCCTAGATTTAGTTACAGAGGTTTGATGGTGCACTCGAGCAACGACGTCTAAACCAGAGTACGATACATCGCTAGTGACGTATTTGAGCCGATTTTGTCTTGCTACCCAAGCGTTCTTCTTGCTCATGTGCAGCAGTAGGATGCGTCCGCGCGTCGGACGAAAAGAGACGGTATAACAAACGGAAGCCACCCCTGTGAGTCATCGTAGGGTATGTATGACGACAACGACAAAGTCTTTTGTCCTCGAGGCGTCGAGCTCGCTCAGGCCCGCCAATTATGGAAAAGAGGAATTCGCCATCTTTGTTCTGCAGGAATTATTCTGCTGTTTCTGCTGAATCCACCCTACATAGTCGTTTCCTCATCGGTTTCGAATGCTTCGACTAGTCAAGCCATTGTTGTGCAGCACTCGAACCTCTGCTTCCAACCCTGATGGCTGTAGGTATGTAGGATGGCTCCGGTTGTAAGCAGAGTTCTCTCAGTTTTTGTGGCATATATACAAAGGCACCTTTTCACTCAGGAAAAACCACTCACTTTTTCATGTCATTCCCTATCCGTCCTATGTCGGAGGATATAAATTTGGGATGTATTCTAGTGGGAGCAAGTCACCGCTAGAAAAACGATTTGAACGCGCAAGTGATGGGGCCCCCGAATAGCTTGTCGAAGAACGCCGTTCCCGTGTAAGCCACTCGAGTGTATTGTCTGTATATATGTTCGCTTTGAATTTAGCCGTCGTTGTCGATCGGAGAGAGAGTGAATGATCCCATCCCCCTTCTTCTATAGCTATTAGGGCGTCCAGAAAGTATCTGCAGAAATACAACTTTTTCAAAATAACACAAATTTTTACCAACATTTTATTAATCAACCAAATAATTTCCATCAACATCGGATACTCTCCGCCAACGTTCCACAACACTTCGAATTCCTCTGGCGTAGAAACTCGGCGACTTGGAGGCGAATAAAGCTCGGAGGTCATTTTCGAGGTGGTCACGATCTTCATAACGCTTACTTCCAGATGATGCTGAAGTGATCGAAAAAGGTGGTGGTTACTTGGGGCCAGATCTGGGCTGTACGGCGAATGCGGCAGAACTTTCCCATCCGAGTTCCAGAATTTTCTGAGAAGTCGTCTTCGCAATGTGTGGGCGCGCGTTATCGTGCAGCAAGCGAACTTTCTCGAGCCTGTGCTGTTCCTTGCGCATCTTGTCGGCCAGTCTCTGCAGATGGGTAGCGTAGACCTCGGCAGTGACAGTCGTGCCGTCAGGCAGCAGCTCGAAATGGTAGAATCCCATAAACTCCCCACTAGACGCTCAGCATGACTCTCCTCGCATGAATTTCACCTTTTACGAAAGATTTCGGCACCTCATCGCGTTGGCACCACGCACATTTACGAGCGTGGTAGACGTAGAGGACCCATTTTTGGTCTCCTGTGACGACGGTGTCCAGCCAGTTGAAGGTGCGACTTCGGGAGAGCAGCTGAGTGCATATGTCCAGACGTCGTCGCCGGTTGTCGTCGGTCAGTTCGTGTGGGAGCCACTGACTGACTTTAACAATTCCAAGAAATCGTAGTCTATTGTACACTGTGGATCGGGAACAGCCGAAGGCAGCAGCAAAATAACACACACACACCTTCATATGGAAGTTGCTCTGCCAGTTTCCTCAGTTCATCCAAAGATATCGTTGTCGGTCGAGCAGAGCGAGGTTCATCTTCGGACTCCTGTTCCCGCTTCGGAAGCGTTCGAACCAGCTATACACAGACCGTACAGAAGGAGCTTCAGAGCCGAATACACAACACATGTTTCGATAGGTTTCTGCAGCGCAGTGCCCAGATTCAAACTCGTAAAGGAGTACGTGTCTAATATGGGTGGACAGTTCGGCCATCGTACAGTGAAATGGGCAAGGAAGACGGAGCTGGATATGCTGTGCAGATACAACAGGAGAGTGTCCTTATGTTGAACCTGTCCTGTGTTCACTTATGTTTAAATCTTCAGAACATTTTAGAAAAAATCTGGAACATTGCGAAGTTTTCTGAAGATACTTTCTGGACACCCTAGTACATACGGGAAATCCTATATTCCTTGAAAGGCTCATGGTAGCGTACTAGTGAATCTGAATATGTCGTTTATTTTGAACACCGATCAATTTGTACTGAGGAAATGAAGGGGGAACGCTTTCAAAATCTTCAGGAAGAAAATCACTGTAACTAGGTCAAATTTGGAGTACAGTGAAAATTATTAAGAGTTTTGAACTCTGCTCGTCGGTCCGAATATAAGGATGTGCTCGATTTCTCAGAATCTTCACTCTCAACGATTCCGACGCTCTAGAGCGTCGCCGTCGCCAAATGCGACACTAGTTATGAGCGGTATTGTAACTGGAGGAGGGGCAGACTCTAGATACAGTCGAAGTAAGGGTCATGCCCAAGCCAATAAGCCTGCCGCCGGGATCGCTCAGGGATCACTTATTTGGTACCAGAGCTATCAGGAAAGAACAAAGCATTTAGTTATTGATCGACTAGGCACCGCAAGTCATCGTGCGGGGCAGACACGAATGCAAGAAGCGTAGCGCATCCCAAAGAGGGACTGATTAACACCGTCCTTTTTCCTTCGCAAATTTCTTATGGCTCTGGTGATCTGGACTACTTCACTCCATGGAGAACAGATTGGACCTTATGTTTCTTGTTAAGCACTACTTCTTTCGGTATGATATCTAGATGGCAAAAAAACGTAGACGGTATAGGCCAGGTTTGCTCACACTTAAACTGCAATTTGCTCACCCACGATATGACGTTCCTTGACAGCCTTGGTCGTTTGCACAAACAGGTTCCTCCATGTGTTCTAGGTTATCGTCCAGTGGCAATTTAGTCAACATTAGAAAGAAATAGGGAATAGGGATCCGACAGCTAATAGCACGACCCCTCAGGTACAGTACCGGCCGCTTCGTCCAAGCACAAGCGGCGTGAAAGATGAGGAGCGGCGCAAAAGGGCACCAGAGAGCGCCATTTCCCGCTCGCCACGCTTCGCGTCTGAGGCAAGTCGCGTTAGGGCGCGGCACCCTCAACTTCTGGACGTTAGGCTGATGGAAGGAGCTTATCCACGCGTTTGGACGAGCATGGCCAACTGGTTTGGACTAACTGCTGGCATGGTTTGCGCTGTGAGAAATGCATATAGTCCCGGCAGAATTAATCGAGTAGGTGCGAGAATCAATCGAGCGGAGCGGCCAATGCAGGTTAGGCTTGTGCGACCCAATTTTTTTTCCGATTTTGGTCGACCACTGCGGTAAGACGAGGCGAGCTAACGACATGAAAATCCGTGGGCGAGCAGAGCACTGAAATTACTTTACAACGACGTGCTCACAGCTACCCAGCTGCCTAAACTTCCTTAGCCCTATCTGCCATTTTAGAGCGGAGGACGGCAGCGGTGAGATTTCCTCCTTCCTTACTCGCCACATTTGACTCTTCGACACTCGCGATGGTACCGTTCTGTTCAGCACGAAATGCTCTATCGAATGGTATTAATTTCGACCAAATTTGGAAATATCGATTTTTTGACAATTTCGCATCGAGGACGAGGCCGCAACAGACGATCGGTGATGTCACCGAAAATCAATATTTTCGAATTTGACTTGGGTACCTGACTAGGTACGATTTGACTCGATAAAGGTTTTGATGCTGAAGTAAGTGGTGTTACTTAAAGTAGAATCTGAGCGAGTAAGGGCGCGAAGAACATCGATCGTTGATGTGCCAAATTGTAGGCGCGAGAGTGTTTGGAGCGCGATCACTCTGTTATGTGTGAATCCTTCCGGCTGCAGCTTGTCGATTTTGTAGTTAGTAAGAAGGACTAGCCGTTCGCCAAAGCACAGCGACGTAGCCCATATATGGAGAAAGTAACAGCGGTGCGAAAGTGCAGGTCAGACTTGTGTGACACGATTTTTTCGGACTTCAGTCGACTTCTGCTGGAAAACGTGGAGAGATAACGGTCTACAAACGCGTAGGCTAGCAGAACAGTTAAAGTACCTTGCACTCACGTGCTCATAACTTTCCAGCTGCCTAACTGCCTTAACCCTAGCTGCTATTTTACGGCGGGGACTTAGCGGTTGAGGTTTCCTTCGCCCTTACTCGCCCATATTTGAGTTAACACTCACAGTGACACCATTCTGTTAAGCCGAAAAGCTATCGAACGGTGTCAATCTCTGTAAATTCCGGTAAAACTGATTTTTTGATAATTTCCAGTCGAGGATGAGGGCGCTCTTGGCCAGCCTATGCGGGCGATGACGTCATTGAAAGTCGATGTTTTCGATATTTGTCAAATTTTCCTGTCCAAACTTCGTCCAAAATAGCCTAGGGGGCTATTTGGGTTGCTGATTACGAATCCGTTTTTCAAAATTCCGTCGATTTCGGTAAGTTTTGGATTTTCTCCAGGATTACTGATGGTGGACGGGTCAGGATAGCCGATTCTGCTCAAGCTTCGTCTAGAGGCGGGTTATTCGGGGTGCGAACACGATGTCGAAGTCCATTTGGCCGATGGCGGCATAAGACCACCTATTCCGATAACTGAGGGTGATCAGTGACCCTGACCCTACCAACCTCAAATGGCCGTAACATGCCGAAATGGGCAAAATGTTTAAAAACGGACGTCACATTCGTAATCAGCGCCCCATAGCCCCCCCCCCCCTAGATGATTTTGGACGAAGGATGGACAAGAAAATTGGGCAAATTTCGAAATTTTCGATGACGTCATCGTCCGCGCAAACTCGGCCAAGAGCGCCCTCGTCCTCGACTGGGAATTGTCAAAAAATCGATATTTCCAAAATTGGTCGAAATTGATACCGATCGATAGAGCTTTTCGAGCTTTCTGACGATACCGAGCCTGATGAGCTAAATGGGTACACAGTGATGTGGAACAAAGGCACACACAAAGTTCTGGGCATTAAGTTTTTTAACCATTTTTAACGGAAATTGTTTGTTAAATTTCCAACAAATCGTGAAATCTCGTTAGAAATAAGGTGAGCTGCGAGTCATTATTTCAAATGAAAGAAAAATCACAAAGAACTTTTTGTGTTCCAACTTCAATAGATCAGCAAATAAAGTTCAACAAACGCAGCTTAACATATGTACTACGAAGCAATATAAGCATTTTGCTAACAACAAAAAACGGATAGCAAAATAATCCAACTTTCAGCAAGAAATCATCTTCACAGTTTGAAGAAGAATAGGTGCGGAATTGTTATTTAAGAGGACGGTACAGTACCGGACATGCCGCTGCGTCCAAAAAGCACAAGCGGCGCAAAAGATGGGAAGAGGCGCAAAACGGCGCTCTCCGGCGCCCTTTTGCGCCGCTTGTGCTTGTTGGACGCAGCGGCATGTCCGGTACTGTACTTCGTGGGCTAGTGCATCGAGATTGCAAATGTTCGTGAAATCGCCACACAACACGGTTTCTGTGCATCCTTCGTGTCAGCGTCGGAAGAGAGCACAGAAACCGCGTTGCCTTGCGAATATAGTGCGGCATTTTTGAAAAAATATTTGTATCAAAATCTTGCTTGAAGGACAATACAATAGAACCATAACACCAACACCTTTTGTTCTCCGCGTCAGGGGCGGGGGAGAGCAGAGAAAATAGATTTCCAGAAGCATTCCTACGCTGGAAGTAGCATGAGGCCTGCAGTACTAATGAACACTAAGAAGAAAAGTGATAAGCTTATTGAGAAAAAGTCCGCTAAAAAATCTTTGAATTTCTGAAATTTTCCGTTATGTCGTTAGGATAGATTTTAACGAAAATGCCATTAGTTCGTTAAATTCGCTAAATTATCAATAGATAACTGTGCACCCCTGGGCCCGGATTCATCAACGAAGAAGTCGGTAAATCGCTGCCACAGATTTACCTAACCGGCTCCCCACTAGAAGCTTTCCGGTTCTTGTGATTCTCGAAGCACGCGGGAAGGATGCCGCCGCCCAACTCGTTGCCACTGGGTCAGAGATTAGCAGTAGAGCGTTACCGGTACGCGTCGTTTACCCGACGCTCTAGCCGGATTACCGTTACAACGGTTTTCACCAGAAACCTACTACGCCGTGCGTCGACGAGCCGTGGTACGTGGCGGTTTCGCGGTAAGTTTCGACGTTGGTTAACATTCGTCTATGTATATATGTACCTGCTGTACATTAGTGGAAATCGCACAAAACACTGGTTCTTCTATACGCTCATTATAAGCAGATGTCGAGAGTTAGCACTAACCGCTATACCATAGCTAGACCTTTGACTTGTGAAGCCTTCCTATTCCTTGGGTCGCAGGACCTTCATGAGCTCTCCAGGAGTGTACACTTAACGTCAGTTCCTCGACTATAGTTTTACGGCTCTCGGGCAGTGAATGGGATATCCGCAGGAGCTGGGCATAAACCTCCCTTCATATGTTCCTACAGCGCATGCTCTTCACGAACACCTGTAGGATATACCGGTCCCGCATGTAAGATATAGAGCGCAGAAATAGAATCAGGGAGTGTCTCACGATGTGCGTCTCATCTCAAACTGCCAAAGAGCCTGCCAACGGCCCGGGATCCTTCCCTTGTTCGCTCTCAAAAAGCGACGTGCTTAGCTCGAAGGTGACTCAAGAAAGGCGCGGGTGGACGGCTAGCTCTACCAGAGGTGGATAGGCATCATCTCGGTGCCAATGCTTCGACTCCATCCATGTCTAAGCTTAGCGAGAAGCTGGAGGCCAGTGACTAGTATTGAGCTTCTGCTGAACTTCCGGGTGTGTCTTCGTGGCACTCCCTCCAACGCCCCGATGGCGTATCGATTCGCGTCCACTCTGAGCGGAGCCCTGAATCCCCGTCGCTGAGTCTTCCGAGCGGCACCACACCGTACGTCGTCCGTCTGGACAGATTCGCCGCCGTCTGCTCTTTTTGGCTGAACCTTCGTCGTTCTCGAAGATCACATTACAGACGACCGCTGCTCGGTGGGTGCACCAGCTCTTTTGGTCTCCATCAGTCGAATGTCGTAGCCCATCCATCGAACGCCACTAGGCTGGCGCCATCCTCGCTGCTGGCTCGTCTGACGCATCGGGTGCGCCGAATACTGGCACCCGTGACGGGGCGGGGTCCTTCTTTTCCCTTTTTGATCCACCACGGGCTGCTGCCTTTGTCTGCCATTCTGATCAAGTGCCACCTTCCATTCAAGCCGGTTGTTCAACATCCTGGTCGGTAGTGGTAGAGCCTAAGCAGTCGACGACAAAGCCTGACCAGTAATCACATTGTCCCAATGATGGCAGACATTTTTGCAACGTGAGAATCTTCATCGCCACAGCATGGTTCCAAGGGACGTAGAGGGGCCAACTGCGTAGAGATATGTATCGTTAAGAAGCGTGAATTTCTCTGTCGCAATTTCTTCATCAAAATTTTGCATGTTGGTAATTCGCTTTACACGTTCCTCAGACAGCTGACGAATCAGGCTGCTAAACGCGTGCTCGTCAGCGATGTTCACTGGTATTCCTCATTTTTTGGTAGACCTTCTTCACCCAAGATTCTAGAAAGCTGCCTTTTCTCGCAAGGGGCTCGTCACGTTTATAGGCTTGAAGGCACAATTCTCACCTCGCCGTTTAAAATTTCGCAGGACGCAAAGGCTGTAGATATTTTCTCTCCGATACAGAAGCATTCGATCCTTTTAACAGCATTACTAAAACGTAAATGACGGCGTCATTCAAGCGCTGTCTGGCGTGCGGCATGCATTCGCATTCTACTTCCGCGAGATATCGTTGAGGCAATTGGACTGCGTATTTCGCTTACACAATGATTTGTTCTGGCCAGTCGATGAACAAGTCAGTGTTTCATCCTTTCCAGACATATATTAATTCACCGACCTTGGAGAGATGGAAGGCTTGGTTGGCACAGTCGAGAAATTTGAACCAAGAACCTTGTATCGGAGTGCGCGCGACAACCGATACCTCCTCCGACGGCGCTACCATGCTTCTTACTTCGTTGTAATAAATTAGGTTTACCGCAGTATTCTAAAGATGTTTCCTCTCTCACTTTTCGAGCCTGTTCCTATGGGTTCTTTTCAATCCGCAAAGCAGAAGACATCATGTTCTTGGACCACCCATTTGTGTCTGAGAAATGTTTCTCTTCGATTTTTTACGAAAAATTTGTACAATAAATAGGCACTGAGCGCTTGCTTATCTTGGCAAACACGCTGCCATAATGCAAAGCTGGCTATATAGGCGTTCCACTGGCGAAACATTCTCCAGAATACGCTTTTGATTTGTTTATTTGTGCGCGCGAAGTTCACACGAAGCATACGGCACACAACTAGTAACTGTACACGATCAGACAAGTAGTTATTCATTCTGACTTGAAGAGATCTTCCTAAAGTGTAACTTTCTATCAGTCTCTGCATCGAATTGGCTGACTGATGACAGTCTTTCCTCCTGTGGTCCAGTAGAATTTTAATCAGGGGCGTCCTCAATTTTTTTCCAATCTCAAGCCGCTAGGAGTTCCAGAATCATGCCCGTTTCCGCTGGCGCCATTATACTACCATTCCTACTACATATAAGCGAAAACGGTCGTTTCTCTGTGAGTTTGTTTGTTTGCAAAAAGTGCTGGAAGAGTGTGCTGGGGGAAGTAGAGGGTTGGGGGTTGTAGTTGTGCAGCGTGCCTGTCAGTAGACGTGCTGAACACGTTGCCCAACGTGCACGGCGATTCAGTGGACGTGCCGAACATGTCCCCACACGCAATTGGAGATGCAGTGCTGGAGGAGTGTATTGGGGGAAGGATGGGGATGGGAAACTGTAGTTGTGCAACGTGCCTGGCGACTCAGTAGACGTGCCGAACACGTTGCCCTTTTGGATGATCCAGCTTCCGCTTATCCTACTATGTATAGGCGTTGCACGGAAGTACTTACACAGCAGTGAAGTTACTGTAGATCCGGAGAGAACGCCTATGATAAACTTACGGAAGTGAAGAACGGATTCATGCGAAAGTACGCAGCAGGAGTTCAAGTTTTACAAAAATTGATTTGGCACTCGCAGCCCGACCCGTCGCCTGCGCGACGCGGGAGTATACCAAACGCCTCTCCGTAGGCTATTGATATTGCAAGGTCGCGCGAAGTGCGGGAGACGCAGTTAGGCGTATCGGAACACTTGTTCTAAATACATAACAAGTACACGGTCTGATAGGGATCTTCCCTCAAGAACTGTGCACAGTTCGCAGCTTCCAGTATCTCTGCAAAATGAGCTTACTGTGTCGTTCTCCAGGACAGTGCTGCATGCGGTTCTCGGAGTTATAGAAAAGAAGACCTCACCCTTCAGACGCTCCATCACCACCCACGGCGCACTCTGTCCTAGGTCGACCTCTAACTGTTACAGGGCCGTTTTCTAAAGAATTCTTTGCTCTTGTTTGTGGGCAGAATACCGTCTAGCTAAGGAAATTTCGAAAATCTGCTACCCTGCCGTGTTGCTTTCTGTGATATGAATATCAAAAACATATTTTCATATTCTCTATATGTACTCGATCGCGCTGCGTAAAGGCAAAATGCACAGCGCGATCGAGTATAGTAGTAGTATTCCGGTAAAGCGATGATTCTAATAGCAAAAAGAAGAGGACGTGGCAGTGGTTCCCCATCCATCTGCCAAACATCATAACTGCAAAAGACTAGCTGTAAAAGTCCGGTATCTTTAGATTTTTGATCTTCTTTATCTACTATCTCATAGAAAAAGTTTTGTTGCTAGAACCTAGTAAATTTTTTGCCCAATACCTTCTATGGAACAAATGAGGAATAAAATTCCGTAAGAGGTGCTGCGACGCGGGATGCAGAGCTATCCACACGATCTAGAGGCTCTTGTCACACTTGGAGAGGCCCGTTATGAATATTGCTGCTCCATAATCTGCAAACTATGAGCAACCAGTGCTTAACTTGTACCGAATTTGGTGCATACCTAGCCTTTTTATATGGCTATGCACGCTTCTGTTGCAGAACGTATGGCTGACCGTTTATTAAGCGCTCGACTTTGTTGATAAATAATTTACCTTTTTCAAGGTTCCTCCGGTGAAGGCAAATTTCAAGAACGAGGCAATGCTATCACTAGCTGTTTAGGAATCATCCGAAGTCGCTCCGTTATCGTTTCTCTTTTTCCTGCGTTTTCGTTGAGATTTCACGTTTCGACACCACACCATAATAAAAACTGATAAAGCCGATCAGCTCTCCTGAAGCGCTGTTCAGTGACAGACAAGTTCGCTTACTTATGCGCCTCTCGATTACACTGAAGTCGTCAGTGCAACGGGCACGTTCTCATGTCAGCCGGTATTTATTCGCTCGAACTCGCTGCTCACTTGTCCAACTTTATTCGCTCAGCAGTTCTTCTGCCAGTCTCCCTTCTCAGTGTTCACAGGGATGGGAAGTGTTGAGAGTCTATCGGATTCCGTCAAGTTTTGTGGAATTTGCTCTTTGTGTCGGCGGAAAAGAAATTACGCTGTCTTACAGTCAAATTTTCTGCGTGGTTCTTCTGCCGACTTCAGATTAATCTGCAGCCCTTATGTCTACGTTATCGACGTAGACAGCTATTCTCTGTGAATACCACGTCAGCTACATAATGCCTGAGTGTTAAACAGCACCATACGTTGATAAGCACACTGTTTACACGTTTATCCAGAGGCGAATGAACGGCATGCAGATCGGTGCTCGCAGTCACGTGCTTTCCTGCAGTTCACTTCGCTGCCCGGCCGAAATTGCAGCAGAGAATTTTCTTTAGCAAATCGAATGCCTAGTGTGACTAAGGACGAGAGTGCGGATTTTTATTTTTATTTATTTTATTTAATTATTCAAGACATGGGCCGTAGTCACATGTGGAAATACAATGCTAAAAACCAGACATCCAAGGAGTGACCATAAGGTAGAAAGAGTATAAAAAAGCCTCCGACGAGGTTCATTGCAAACGTAACAGCAACAGTAAATTCTTGAAACCACGCCGAGACACACACAAGGCATTTTGAATAGCATTCAAAATAAGGGTGAACTCTTTTAGATGAAGAAGGTTGTACTGGCTCGCGATTTTACATCTCACATAGAGTCTGAGTTTGCTCTTTTTGTTACTTGTCAAAGATGAACCGAGAAAGCAAAGTGGGTTAATAGAAAACCTTGCCTGACATAAGAAAATCGAATATTTTCCTTCTGCCGTGAAGACTTGACAGAGACAACATTTTGGCTCTCTCAGCACTATTTGACGTATGGTAGTAACTAATGCCGTAGCATCTTACCATCTCAAGCTTACGAGTAAAGCTGTTTCGAACGCTCTCCAGAGGTCTGATGTCTTTTTTCTTTGTAGGGTTGAAGATAGTGGTTCCGCACTCTACATTGGGCCTTACATATGTCTTGTATGCTCGAAGAAGGTTATGAGAATCTCTGATTTTCTAGGCCTTACGAAGGTTGTAGATGCGATAGCCATCCTTCTTGACCAATGCTTTCTAGTGCAGGTCAGACTCCAACCTGCTATGATAAGGGATGTGGGGAATTTCCGTCTCCGTGTTTCGAATTCCGGTTCTCGGCCGCTTTAATCGTTCCGTTCGGTGTTTCGCTTCTTTAGAAACTGAAGGCGGCAACGGAAATGGACATATTCTTAAGAACGGCTAGATTTTCGATTGCCGAAAAGAAAAAAAACCACTCAAAATGGTAACGGCCGCGGGCAAGATAAAATTAATGTGCTAGCAAAGGGTATATACGAATCGCATGTTAAAACTGTTCTCAATATTTGAATTATCATGTGTAAGTAATACCGACAGTTACAAGGTCTTTATAATCATATAGTTCATCACCATCAAGCAGTACCATGCGCTGATCTGCTCCAAGATGACATAGGTGCATCTGATCTATGCCCAAAATTTCACTCATATGGAGTTATGCAGTTGATTTTTTTAACGAGGCATTGTCCCTTGCGGTTTTGTTTGACTGGAATTACTCATTGGATTCTGAGACAAAGCTATTACTTCAAGTGAGGCAAGACCTTGCATCTGTTTTAGTTTATTGTGCTAGCACTAGCTAGCGTAGTAAACTATAACACTTTGCTGCTCGGAAAGTTGTGCGCAGAAGCAATACAATGAAGGCAGTTTTTGGCTG
>OX377206.1:473680-524672 GCA_947396885.1 Heligmosomoides polygyrus polygyrus | reverse complement strand
AAGCCAAAATCAACTACTTGCGAATTGGAGGCGACATTTGGATGTACGCAAAGCACCGTCGTGAGGCTGCTGGAGATCCTTGGGTCCCACCCTTATTCACCGGCACCGCACCCTACCGTATTCCAAAGCAATACCAAAAACGGATGTCAGGTTCGTGATCAGTACTCCAAACAAGAGGAGGATTGGGTGAAGCCTTTGATCATAACCTCAACAGCATTAGTGATCCGTACCAGGGGTGTGCTTCAAACGATTAACGATTTAACGACTTACCCGATTTACCGGCACTTTTCGTTAAAAAATCTTAACGAAATTTAGCGGCGAAATTTCCGTTAAAATGCACCAACGACATTTGACTTGCCATTATTGAAATTTTACTTCTTCTTCATGTAAATGCATTTTGGACGAATTTTTTTAGATGAGCTCTCGCAGTATCGTTGCTATACCAAAGAAGTCTTCTACTTAGAAATACGCATCGATATCGTCCTCATATTTCGAGAATTGCTTGCATTTTTCTTGCTCCTTTACCAATTTATTGCGTGCGCCCCCACTTTTCTCTGCCGAAGTTCCGCATTTTTGACTTCTTAGGCCGTTTCTCGCGTTAGAGTGCTGCATATTGGTTCCTCTTATTTACTAACCAGTCAGTTTTTCACAGTTTTTTGTGATGTTCGTTTCATAGGTGGGGTTGAAAGAGCATAGCAATGTGAAGAAGACGTAACGAAACACAAAATGTTAGAGCGTGGTTGCTGGTACTGGTACTGATTCGCTTTTATTGAGTGTCATTCTGTGCATGTCAACGCTATCCCTTTCGTCCTCCTTGTGGGCTCTCTTGGCAGTTACTTTTGAGAGAGGCACAGTCAGAAGACACGTTCCGTGCCCCTTATGAATTTTCTCGACAGAGGAGAAGTAGGTTAGCGATTTAAATCTACGATACTTGGGTGGCAGTGACAAAAGTGCTCAATGCGGAAAAAATTCAATTCGATTAAAAATTTGCCAACGGTCTGCGGCTTTTTGAGTCTCTGCTTCTTTCTGGCAAAAGAAACCATTCTGAGTTCACAGATAGATCTGTGAACTTCGTAAATATCTTCCAGAGACGAACTATGCCCAACAATTGGTGATCACTGCCTGACCTGAATTCTGTATTAAAACCATTCTGTAGTTTCCAAAAACAGTTGTGGCAGTATAAAAGAATCTTGGGCTGTAGAAGTCGACTTAGCGAGCACAAGTTCTGTGAAAAAATTGTAAGGACAAATGAAAAACGATCTGCTTTGCTACTATGCATAGCACTTTGGACCTTCCCAGAAACTGGACGACTTTCCGCAAGCTAAACGAATTACGCATAGTGAAAGATTTGTTACTCTAGCAGTCTTGTTGTTACTGTTTGGCTTTAGAATCTTGACGATTTTTCTTGTTTGGTAATTTTATTGATGATAAGTAGACTGTTGTTATTTGTTGTGAAGACGAAGGCGTAGTTGTACGTATAATTGCCACGGAGTCGAAAAATGAATAAAGAAGATCTGGCTTTTTACATGCTAAAATACCGTAAACTGACTGCAGCTAAGGGAAATTTTCTTTAACGGTTTTGCCGAATTTACCGATTTTAACCCAAAGTTTTGATCCGTACCTACCGCAAAAATACTATGGTCTGCCGAAATTTCAGAAACGGATGTCATATTCGTGATTGGTACCCCCAAATAAGCCCATTGAGCGAAATTTGGTGAAAATTGCATTTGGACCTCCTTGACCTCTACAGGAGTTGTGAAAGTATTAATAATTATATAATACTACATACAGTAGTGCCGGTTGTCTCTTTGGGTCATGATCTAACCGCAAGACTTGGAGCTTCAAGGTGATCCCGCTGCGGAAATGCCCCGTGCTTGTCTTGGAAAACCACACATCGTGTCATCCTCATATTCAGAATAAAGGACATTTCGAAGATGTGCAAAAGGGACCGCAACCATGAGAACCTCACTAATAACCTGCTGCCTGATGAGCCGGAGCACAACCCTGCACCACCGCTTCCCTCTGGCAGACTACGGTAGTTCCTATCCCTTACCGCTCTCGCGCCAGCTCTTTCGCACAGCCAGCCCAACTTCGACAAGTCACAACTCGCTCAGGAGTTCACTTTCCAGTTTTGACACCATATTCCCACCCATAATCAGCATTCCGAGCTCTTTCTAACGATCCTGGTCTCCACTTGAAGTTCCATGGGAAGGTCGAAACCCTTCTCTAGTAAGAGGAGAAGTCCTAAACTTATTGAGAAAAAAGCTGTTAATAATTCCCTTAATTTTCAAAAATTTCCTTCAAGTCATTAAGCCGGGTTTAAACGAAAAATACCATTAATTCGCTAAGTTCGTTACATCGTTAGCCGTTGAATGTGCAATCTCACTGGGCCTGTTGCACCTTCCGCGATTTTGTCTAAGATGTGCCAGAGCATACTTTTATGCCTCTTTTTGTTGAGACATTCCGTTTGAAGCTCTGGAAACCGCTTTGAGCGTGCTCTGCCAGTTAACGTTTCCTGGGTTCTGCATTGCTTTTCAACTCCTCTAATCTAGTCCTCCCTTCAGAAGTCCATCACCTTGCATTATTCCAATACCCGTTTGCAATACATATATCTTTCCAAGAACTCCGTACGAGTGTTGGATGAGAAGACAGAGCCGTAATCGGATTTGTCGTCGTTGTAGAAGTGTGCTGACGTGCGGAATGTGATGGCGCCTCGTTGTCGGGGAGCTCTCTGGCTTCGTCCAAGTGCCCTCTCAACTCTCAACTCGCCTAACTTCTCGTAGTCGTCATCGCTTCATTTTCTCCCTCCCTCTCTCCTCGTCCTCTGCTCGATGCTTATGCTCAGCCATGACCGTCGGATGTTCAGTGACGAGCTGCTGCTGCTCGCGAGGTCACGTTCTCGCTGAGGACGGACTTCATTCCCCCGCTAGAAGATTCCTCCCCACTATTCCATGATCCCATTCTGCTGATCACCACGTTGCGCGATGATGTGCTCGATTTCATAATCAATCCCGACGGTTTGTGTATTTTTGCCGTCTGTTTTCCAGCGATCATCTGCCGTTCGTTGAAGGGCGAGAGAGTTCTGGTCGACCGGGCAAACCACGCCAGGTCAAGGGCCCGTGCTCCTTGAGAACTTCTCTGAGCCTCGGAAGCAGCAGCTTCATCCTCTTCCGCCTGCACTTCGCCACAACGCTCCCTCTCGCAGTCTTCCGTGTCCGACACGTAACACTCACATACACTCTCACGTCAGAAGCACGTCTGCACTCGCCGCTGATGTAGGTCGTAGTTGAAGTGAAAGCTCCGACGGCGCTCCACCTGTGGTTGTGCGAGCGCTGTCTTCGATGGTCTCTCTCGTCTCTGCCCAGCTGGCTGGCAGTGTTTTAACTGTCATCCTTTTGATTTAGAGGTCTTCTTCCTTCGTCTCACGTCAACAGCAGCAACTGTCTGTGTGTCGATTGTCGCAGCACCGAAACAAGCGCCCCGAACGATTGCTCTAGACGCCGGCTGTTCGTGAAGCGCCGCGCCGAGGGGATGCTGAACGACGACCGCGTCGAGGAACAGCACCCGCCCAATGTACCCGGGATGCTGCTCTTCACTGAGTTCTTTTCCTCCCACTACTGAGGCTCATCTTCGGCTTCGTTTCCACTCGTTCGTTCTCTCAGCATTCTCCTTCTGATGCGGACTTAGGGTCGTTCACATGGTTCGATATAAAAGCCCAAGTGGGCGACGAAAGTGACAGGTAGTTCTCTAGAGATCTCATATCGACTACATCGGATCGACTTCAGTGTTTTCTTCGTCTGCCGCCCCCTTACGAGGCATCGCCCGTTCGGCAATCTGCCTTGGACATTCCGCATTGAGTTGATCAAAAATGATGTCGGACTTAACCCGCCACATTCAAATCTCAATAGCTCTACTGAGATAGCAGCTTGTCAGTAGTAGTAAACGCTGTCAAAATCTGCAGGCAGTTGCTGATGTAGCTCTTAGCTTGAAGTTTCACGAGATGGACATTTAGACTTCCATAGTCAGGGAATTTGTGGAAGACGGTTTTTAATGGGTTCGGCATTTACCCTCATAATTACCTACAGTTTAAGTTTAATTACCTACACACCTGATCCAACTCGGGAGATAAATGTCTTTCCGTTCTAAACCGTCTACGTTGTCAGTTCTCGATTTGCCCGCCTGTGTTCAGCACTAATGTGCCTCGCTAAAGATTGTGATTTGTCCTGTCCGAATTTTCCGGTCTCCGGGCATCTCGCCTCCCGCGACCGCAGTCTCGGCGCACGAGCCCTGCTTTGTTTCGCGTCTGGTGACTCGCCACACCCCGGAGTCCCTTCCCTAGCCCAATCTGTGCTCAGAGCGCAGAAAAGGCCGGACTCTTCCGTCTGGAATCTAAAGCCCTCCGCACACTTTTGCGGCAACGCGGCAGCCCTATCTTTAAGCATGGGGCAGAGACGCAGAGTCGCCGCGGGAGACAAAACTAGCCTCGCGCGACCTGCCGCTGATGTGCCGCCTACGCGGCAGATGCGGCAGACGCGGTGTCGCCTACGCAGCAGACGCGGTGGCAGCGGCAGTAATCCTTCAAGGCATTGCTGCCGCATTGCCGCGTTGGTGATTGAGCGAGCGGGAGGAGTGCCGCGTGAACTCTAGCACGCGGCAGTGGAAGCCGCGTACGCGGCTGTTCTGGCCTCTGCCGCGCACGCGGCTGCCGCAAAAGTGTGCGGAGGGCTTAACCTACCACGTTCGGATCCGCGCTCGCGGGGGCGAGTGGCCCCGCAACCTGTTCCCAAGAGGTTCTTATTATAGTTGTGCTTGAACGAGTATATTCGAATAATCCTTCGAATAATTTATTCTAATATTTTTTTCAAATAGTCGAATATTCGATATTCCTAGATTTTTGAACTCTCGTTCGAATTCAAACATCGACGGTCTTTAAAAAGCCGAATAATCGTTCGAATTCGAACATCGAAGAGAGTCATATCTGAATAAGCGAAGTCATATTCGAATTTCTTCCTCTCCTTCTCCTCCTCAGCGTTTAGTCCCGCGCAGTTGCAGGACCCGCTGTTCTTGTGATCCGTTGCCATCTCATCTTATCAAGAGCGTCGTCTGTCGCGGCGCCGATTTCGGCGCGATCTTTCTTAATGACGCCTTAGGGCTCTTCTCGGACGCTTTCCGGTTGCCTCGAAATTCAGGGCCAACTTCGTGGGATGATTCTCTGGTCTTCTGAGGATGTGTCCGTACCACCTTATGCGGTGCTCCCTCATCTTAGCTGGATCGGAGCTGTCTTCATCACTGCTCTAACATCCTCGTTTCGCACTCTGTCCCGGCGGGTCCCACATGCCCATCTAAGCATCCTCATTTCCGCAGCGTGCAGTTGCCGCTCCTAAGCTCTACTTAGGACCCAGCACTCACAGCCATAGAGGAGGGCCGGTCTCACTAATTTTCTATATAGCTTGCCTTTGAGCGTCCTGGAGCACCTACGGTTGCAGAGGATTCCTGTGCACTCCATCCATTTGAACCATGTTGCACTTATCCGTCCCATAACCGTCTGGAACACGCTTCCTTCCTCGGATAGATCGAATATTATTTGAAAATCGAGCAACTTTATCCGAATATCGAACAAACCTCTAGTCTTCAAGCACGGAACCTTATTCGAACAATTTATTCGATTATTCGAGTAATTGAATAGATGAAAGACAGGGTTTACTCAATTTTCCATTATTCGAAAAAATTGGTGATCGAATAAATTCGTTCATTTATTCGCTCGAAATTTTTCGACATCTAACTTACATATTCGTTCATTCATTCGATCGATAAAGTTTCTCAAAAACACAGTTGTGCTTCTTATAGATGGGATAGTGGAGAGCTCCTATCAGGCAGTGCTGATAACCATTTTGAGATGTAAATTCATTCTTGAAAAGCACTTATGAAGTCGGCAGAGGTGCCTGTTCCATAAGAACTGTTGTGGCAGTAGGCCCATCTCTTATTCTGAGAGCAACACAGATGAAAAACAGTCTTCGGCAGTTTAACGGAATGAGGGAGAACTCCTCCCTTTTCTTTAGTAGCCAGTTCTTTGAGATTTCCCTGTTGAGCGTGTCTCCTTTCTTCCCAGGGAGTTGCACAAAGTATACCTGGCTCAGAAAGCCGTCTTCCGGCTCTATTTCAACTGTCGTCCACGTCCACCTTGGCTTTGCCCTCGTTACTTTCTCCAAGGGGTATTCATCAATGCTTGCCATTTTTTTGCGACTTCTTTGTAATTGATGACACTGACATTCTTTTTGGACGGTCCGATGTCAAAGATAGAACACGTTGGTTAGAGGTGTCCTATCGGAGTGCGGTTCGAATTCCTCAATCTGCTCTCATGGCTATATCGCCCACTTTGAAAGCGTAAATGAAAATACGGAAAATTCATGCTGCAACTTGCAGGTCAGAGAAATTATTGAATTTTTTAAAACGTTTTTAAAACATCTATAGCACTTTGTTATTGCTAATTCTGCGCTTTCAAAAACGTAAGAGTCGTTTCCAGAAAGTTGTGAAATCTTTATGCACATAGTAGCAAGATCAGACGGTATTTTTGGAGCAAGTGTCTTCAGAAGTCATCGTTTACCGCTTCATGTAGCGCAAGCTAGCCTTACGACTGGTCTGCCCGAAATTGTTCGTTCTTGTGAGGTCGTTGTAGAGATGATTACTGGGCGCTTTCCCGTTCCTGATTCTTGAGACCAATACCGTAAACTTCAGCTTTACAGATTGTTTATTCAACATTTGTTGGTGATTCTTACACCATTTGACAAGAAATCCAACGCACATTCTTAATATGGGAACGCTTTCAAAATTGGACCATTCTGAAGCAAATTATCGCAAAGTGGGGCTTTCTCTCCTGAAACGGCGCAACAATCGCGCTTTTGCGCCGAATATTCAAAATACGTGCTGTTATTGTATGTGTTCCTTGGCGCTGCTCGAGAATCGGACTCTGCCATAGGGCGTGCACTTTCATTGGGAGAGGTTTCGGCGGCGGCCTTCGCCGCTTCTCGCCCTGCAACCCCTTATTCGCGTCGCTCTCTATACTCACTCGGGCTCCGAGATGCCCGTAGGAGACAACATCACCGTTGATTGAGACCTCTTCCAGTATAACTTATCTTCCGTATCAGCTGACGGTCCTACACAGGAAGACTGAGGCACAGTCGCGCGAGTTGATCGCCGCTCGGAGTGTGATCGCAGGCGCTGCGCAAGGAAGGCGGCAGCGGTGCTCAAGATGACGCGAGCGGCCGCGGATGCTCTGCTTGCTCTGCGACAAAGTAACCACTTTCGAGAAAGAATTTCCTCCAAAGAATCCAGTAGCACTCCCAAGACTACAACTGCAGATATTCAACGTTTAACAACTGCAAATGTCCGAGTAGATAAAGAAATTATTCTTCCAGCGGCAGACGATGTTGACAATTGTTTCGAGGCCTTACGAAAGTTTTACGAATTAACGGTTTCTTGCAAGCTTGGGTTGATAACAGGTTCAAACATCGTAAAGAATTCCTCAGAACACTCATGAGAGGCTTCTTTGATTAACATAAAAATAAAATAAAATGTCTGGTTGCAATAGCTCTCTGTAAGATCATACAATGTGGTGGAGTACACAAGAACTGTAGTTTTGCTGATAAAATGTTAGGAACTCCGGGCCTCTTGGGCCAAGATTTCTTCCTCTTGCCTCTCGAATAAGAAGTTTCACCATCAGTTAATAGGGGTAAAATCTCCTAACCATCTTCACTCTAATTACACCAACTTCCTTCCGTTCAAGGCATAGTTTTCATATGATTTGTAATTTCTTGGAAGCAAAATTCAGACTATACCGAAGACTCGATAACGCCAATTTTTCCTCAATCATTCGCCTTAACATCATGATCCCCTCATTCCAGTAGCGTACTCTCATCCAATCACAAGCTGCAACCATACACTTTCCTCTTGAAACTTCTTGTCGGTAAATTATAAACTAGTTGTTGCTTTGACAGTTCCTATATCGCTCCTCCGCTCATTTATCGTAGATTAAGAGGGTTCTACTGTTCCGTTTTCCTTGCAGTAGCTGCCTAGATACACTGGGATGTAAGATCATGCTCGAGCGCCCCAAGGGCGCACAGACTAACTCGTACGCATTCCTGCTGCGGCTAGAGGCGGTGCTGGCCGCAGCGCCGCACCGCGACCGCACGCGTGGCTGCGGTTGAGCTGTCGTTGCTCGCAGCCGCTGCGCAGCAGCGACGCAGAGCTCGCCGCCGGCGGCGTCCCTGCCCTATCCTTCACCATAGCGACGAGCGGCGTTGCCGCAAAAGTGTGTGGGGGACTTAAGGCCGGCCGCGAGCGGCGGGAGACAGGTGGAAGAGGAGATAGTGATGTGAATAATTATTGCCGCCGGCGGAGGCTGCGCTCTAGCCCTTCGATAAGTCATTCCGCTTAACTGCTCACGCAGCCGCCGCTGAGTGGCATGACTCATCGTTTTCGCCGCCCGCCGCAAAAGTGTGCGGAGGCCTTTAGGCCTCGTGCATACTTCCCGTCGCCGCGTTGGAATCGCCCTACGGGAAGGCGCGAGGCAATCCGCCCAGGACCAACGCTATACACTGCGCGCAGCGAGAAAAAGTATGCCACGCCGGCGATCGACCGGAAGTCATGCTGGTCGCCGCTGTTGCGGCTGCCGCGGCGGAGCTCCCTTTGGGCAGTCGGCCACAGCGGAATGGCCATAAGCTGAGCGCCGCGATACTCCCGGCCATTAGAAGCGCGCAGTCGCCCGGAATCGTATCGGGCGGTGGTCGCCTCAGCTGCTAAACGAAGAAAAGGGTTGTAGTTCTGTCCCGCATTGCATTTACTCTACATCTCTGTCCGCTCCTACTCTGCGTTCCTCTCCGCTGACTAATTTTGTACTCGCATCCCCTTCCGCCTTCCGAGTAGCTGCTTCGAATTTCGCCCAATGTCGTTCCGGGCGACGGCAGATTCATCGAAACCCCTCGTGGAGATCAACTGAAACAGTAGTGTCTCAGTCTTCCCGCTTAGAACCCAGCTGGGCGCTATGGTAGTTGGGAGTCACCTTATAAAAAGTGTCACTAATACGGAGAAAAAAAACTATGACACACTGGTAGTAAGGAAAACGAGCAACGAGAAAGCTCTGTTCTGTGCTTCTAAGTACAGATTTGGGCACGGAAGGGGCTTTAGGGTGTTCTCGAGTGACACACCCATGATAAAAATTTCCTATATTTTGGAGCTCCTCGCTTGCCCAATTCGGAAGCAGATAAAATGCGGATCTGTAATCGAAAAGAGGAGATAAGACTGCCTTTACATTCGCTCTGTGGTGCTACTCCCCACTGAGCCCTTCCCCCCCCCCCCCTCTCCGCCTTCCCCGGCTCCCCCCAACTACATATTATGGCGCCCCAGCTGACGTTCTCCACGAACTTCCTCTGATTTGTTATGACGACACCCAGCGCTAAGATACTTTTCCAGCATATGGATCCCGGATTCCGAATCTGTGGACCTTTCACTCTCGCGTGCTGTTTTCATGTTCGTCGTGCGGTTCTGTTTGCGGCGATTCCTTTCGGAAGCGGCGGTCATTATGTTCGCCGAAGATGGATCGACGTCGTCGTTGTCCGTGCGACGGCGTCAGGGGTGATCATGGCAGCGGCGGCGGCAGCGTCTGTGACAGCGCCCGAACGCCTGCACTCATTCAAGACAGCAGTGGCACCCATACCCGTGTGTATGCCGTTTGCAAGCCGTCTTCTGCTTCTCCTCCTACGTCTGAAGCGATGTCTGCTGCCTCCTTCCCGTGCGAATTCGAATGGATCGATCGATTCGGTTGATCATGAATCACCTGCTGCTCGACACGCTCCCCTATCAATAGCAGGTCGCAAAACTCCCCGTAACACCACGCCATCTGAGACGCTGAGACGGACGGGATCTGCTCACCGGTCCTCGCTTGACGTCGCCACTGCCTCCTCTCCGTGACTCAGCCGCTGACGTTCTTGGCCTTAACTAGCCGTCCACGTCACTCCTCTCTCTGCTCTGCCCTCTAAGAACACCTGGCTGTCAAGGGTCCTTCTTTCGTCTGTTATTCCATCTCAAAACTGCCTTCCTATCTCGACGCGCTTCCGAAACCTTTCGGCCTGTGGTGCCGTGCCACATCTGTGTGTGCCTAAGCTCCCCAACCTACTGTTCCATCCGGAAGGCCATCACCCTCGATGGCGACAACGGCCGACGCGCGCCGGTGATTGATACGGCCGGGCTGGTCGGCCACCGCGTTCTGTCAGCAGTTCGGTCGCCGTCGAACCGAGTGAATACCGGGCCACGCTCTCTCCGTGTGCGAGTGTTTACTGTTTGTCGTCCGGTAGGTGATCGTTCTGTCTCGCTGTGTTTGATTATGGTCGTTATCTGCCGTGCTGCAAGTCTGCATCGGCACCGCTGCTCCCGACTACTTGCGGAGTACTCGCAGTGATACCCCACTCCTTTCCTTCCTTCTTCCCCAACATTTAGGAGGCACTATGAGCCGAGTCGAGTCGGGAGCTCGTGGTAAGGTCTTTCACCTTTTCTCAATAGAGTTCAGTTTTCTGATGCAATCTTAATGAGAAGTGGGGAAGGGCTGCTAGGAATATGCGATTGTATATTGGAAATACCTACGCCTAGGGGAGAGTACACACCTCTGTTTACTCTAAATTCTCCCATGTGTTTTTTCTCGCTAGATTCCACAAGCCCCCCCCCCCCCCCTTAGCTCGTTTAGCACCACTCTTCCACTTTTACTCGAGACTGAGATTCCTTCAGGTTGTGTTTATTTTAGTGCGGTTCGAGAAAGGTAAAATTGCAGACTTAGTCGAGCATTCACTACTAAAGTTGCACTGCCTCACTAGCACCTGCTCTGAATTTGTTCGAGACAACGCCGCTCTACACGAATTTCACTTTTCACGCCATGCTCTCTGCGATCTGTAACTCGAGGTTGTACTCAAGCTGTCACGCGAAACAAATGTAAAGGAATGTCGATGCCATCGATTATACAGTGCGGGGAATCGATATCGCGATGCCGCGTCGCGTGGGAACTTCAATTCAAAGGCCCATTTACCACCTACGCCCTGCATTTCTTAGATGGAGTACCCTGTCTGCTTCGGAAATTTAGATCATTACTGTCTGTTTTCCGACCTATATAGAAGTATGGGAAGTCTAAGAAACGGTCATGAAAGAGCATGCAGCACTTATTGTAGTAGTTATTTAGAAGAAAATACAAAATAGTTATTTAATGGGGAGTGCTTTACTTGTCGGCGTAGTCCCTGATAGCTCGTCCGTCATACAACATTTTTCGCGTTTGGGTTGGCTGAATACTGAACGCAAATGATCGGTCGCAGTGGGGCCTTCAAAAGTGCGCAGGCGAGAACTCATACGCCGCATGCACATTCGGAAGCGGCGGCAGCGCCAGCCGTGGTTAGGCATAGGCGCATCGATTTGGCGCATGAATCGATGCCCCTACGCTTAACCACGGCTGCCGCTGCAGCCGCTGCCGAGTGTGTACGTGGCCTACAGCGATGGAGTCGGGGGGGGGGGGGGGGGGCGCCACAGCAGACTGCCCCTGTGAGTCGTTGAGGCGACTACCTACTCTCCCTTCAAACGACTGAATGTTTTGTCTTTCTGTTCTCGTCATGACACTGTTTGCCGACTTCGCAAAAGTATTGCTTGCTTTGCAGCTACGAAGCCCGCAACATTGCTTAGTAGATGACCGCTCTGTATAAATTATATACATTCCAGTTTTGTAAGCTTTTTATGGGGGCTCGTGAGGTATACTCCGGCGACGGAACCCGCCTTTTTCACGGGAGGGCATCAAGCACTTTTGTATGTTATGCTGTGTGAGTTTATCTTCAAATACTACATATTTACAAGTGACTAAGGAGTACTCCCCCCCCCCTGCCTTGGAATTGCACCGTAATATCTTCTTATCAGTGAGTTCAAACGAGAAGTGTGGTAGGAACCATACTTCTATATCTATTAACGACTGATGCTGGTAGCATCAAGAGTCACCAGACCGACGTCCTGCGGCGAACGTCGACGACGGCTCGCAAGATGTTATCTCTTAAGTAAACAGTTATTGTAGTAGTCGATCTGTGCTCGACTTTCACGATGTCTCGGCGATTTGGGGATACTGCTCCCTAGTCTCTTTCTGTGTCGTATAGTTTAGTTATGCTCGGATGACCAATTCGATCAGGTATCCAAATGAATTTCACTCGAATTCGAGTATTCGAAAATGAGGAGCGGATCGAACGTACGGATGGTCATCGCGGCTGCGGCAACCATCGCCGCTCTCTAGAGCCGCGAGCACAATTCGGCAGCGCGGCAGCCACGCTGAAGCATAGCACGGAGGGGCGGGTCGCACTGCGGCAGCGGAGGCTGCAGTGAGGGGGTGTGCAGGCAGAGTGGCGTCTACCCCCCGCCCTTTAAACAAAGGCGTGTCAAATGCCTGCGTCTCCGCTATCTCGTAAGGCAGCCACTGGACTCTCGAGCAAGCCCAGGGGTTGGGGATGGGCGGGCCAGGGGGACGAGGGGATAGAACGCTCGACCCCCGGCTGTGCACACTTCCCCTGCCGCAGTGCTGCCGGCAGCGGCGGCAGCAGCAGTGGCGGCGAGGAATGACTCGGGCATTTTTCACTGCCACTGCGTGCGTCCGCGACCCAGTTCCACAATGCCGCAGTGGAGTGTGGGCGAAGACCAGCTCCACCCACATTCCACTGCCCGCTGCCGGGTGAAGGGCTGAACTCACGAATGTCATCGCTAATTGGGGCTACGTCTACCGCGACTCGCCGGCTTGACCCGCCGCCAGCGCGACATCCTCCACCGCAGCCGTGACGAAGGCCTAAAGGCCGCCACAGAGTTCTGCGGCGCCGCTGCCCTATGCTTAACCATAGGGCAGAGACGCAGAGCTCGCCTCCAGCGGCGCCGCTTGCCGGCCGGCGGCACCGGCGGCGTCGCTGGCGGAAATGACTTGAATCATTCCACCCGGCGGCGCCGCTCCAGCGTCTGTCTGCGCTCTGCGCTCTGCCCTTTCGCGGCGGGATCCAGAGCGGAGACGGTCGATGCGGGCGCGCGATCGTCATCGGGGCGCGTTATTGTTAAGCACCAGTCGGTCCCTACTAGAAACAGTACAGTACCTCGCCGTCACCGCCCCCACTGATGATGAGTCAAGCCGCTGAGCGGCGCCGCTCAGCGGTTTCGCCGTTCGCCGTCGCCGCTGGGCGGCGCCGCCGCAGAAGTCTGTGGCGGCCTTAAGCCCTAGTTTATACTTGCACCGCCACGCGGCGCGGCGGGATTGTCGGCATAGATATCGATTTTTCGCGCCGCCCGGTCGATATCTATTCCGACTACCGTGTCGCGCAGCGGCGCAACTAACCAGGGCTAAGGGCCCGTTTATACTTCGACGCCGAGCGACGCGACACCATGTATTGTAGCCATATTGGTTGAGCAACACGGTCGATCAATTTAGTCACTATACATGACATCGCGTCGAGCGGCGATAGAAGTATAAACGGGGCATAAGGGGCAGACGAGAGGTAAAAAGGAACCAGGATAGATTTCTACAACACATTTTAAGGGCCTGCGCATCTTTAAGATCTAACAGTACTATCATCAGATCTCCTTGTAGTCCTTCTGATTTAGTTCTACCCATTCCACTCCCTTAATTTACCTCCTTCAGGACTATTTTCAGCAGTTCTCATGGTTGCTTACAACAGTTTGGCAATACCGTAATCTTTCTCCTCAGGTTTCCCTCACTAGTTTGGAATTATTTTCCAAGAATAATTCAAAGTCCGACACATGGGTCCATGGTATTCGTTTGAAACCGTCTTTAGCGTCTTCTCCTATTTCCTTGCCAGCTATGATCAATTAGCCTACGCGACCTCTTCACATCTTAAAAGGTAGCCGGTGGCCTTTCTGACGAAAAGAAACCTGAGTTAGCTAAATATCTGGGGAAAACCACAGAGGGATTCAAGTACAGTCCCAAGAAGTAGTCGACGTTCGCGGCACGGGCTTCCGCACGTGCGACAGTGGTCAGTGGCGTCCCAGCAGGGGATAATTACGGCGCGGCGGTGGCTGCCGCAGTCGCGATGGCCATTCGTAGGTTCGATCGCCTCCCCCCCCCCCCCCCTTCCCCCGCTGCCCACTGCGCAAAGTGTGCACGGGGCTTAACTAGCTGCTAACCCGTGCCGCGAACGCGAGGACTATTTCTTGGGACTTGAATGTCTCAGTGGCTTTTGCCCAGCTATTTTGCCAACTCAGGTTCCTTTTCGTCAGAAAGGCCACTGGCTATTTTTTAAGATGTAAAGGGGTCGGGTAGGCTAATTGATCATGGCTGGCAGTGAAATAGGACAGGGCGCTGAAGACGGAATCGAACAAATACTACGGACCACTATGTAGGACTTGGAAATATTTTTGGAGTATGGATCCAAACTATTGATGGAGCCCTAGGGACGGAAATTAAGGTGAAAAGGGTTGCCAGTTTGTTGCAAGAAATCATAAGGAAAGCTAAAAAGTGATTCTAAAGAAGGCATATGAAGGGAGTAGAGCGGGTAGAAGTAGATAGAACAAAAGACTTAATGAATGTAGACTTCTAGATCTCAAGGATTCGCAGGCTCCTAAATTGTGTTGTAGAAATCTATCCTGGTTCTTCTTCACCTTTCTTCTGCCCCATACCCACCGATGTCGTCGCGGCTGCGACGGAGGGTGCCGCGCTGGCGGCGACCGAACGGCAAGCCGCCGCGGACTTGCCGCGTTGCGGCATAGTTCGCCTCAATTAGGGTTGGCATTCGTAAGCTCAGTCCCCCACTCCTCAAAAATCTCGCTTTTCGAGTGTATTCGAATCCAATGTTCAGAAAAATCGCGTTTTTTGAATACATTCAAATTCACTATCATCTATGTTGGATATAGACTGGTCGTGGGTGCGAAATGCTACATTAACACATTGGCAACGGCTGATCATAGCAGCTGACTCCAGAAGTTGACAAATTAATTACTGCCCAGCATTGCCCTGTCTTGTCGTTAAGGTTTTCTCTGAAACGTTGGTATTGTGCCCCATTTGAAATCCACTTCATGTCTTTCATTGTTTATTTGTTGTGCTGCTTTAGAAAAAACTTTGTAATAGAATTTTCATGGCATTCGTAGAATTCTCTGCTTGTTGCGCAAGCCCGCCGTCGGCGTTTGCTACAAGCGAATAATCCTGAGCTTCCCTTGTCAGTGTCAAGATTCCTTCTTTTGAAGAAAGTTCTCCACAGAGGAAGCCGAAAGTATGCTGCACGACCCTACGAAAGCTTATTTAACTTCATAACATTGTACTACAAGATGAGCAGGCCCTAGTAACTTTTTCTCATTCACTTTAATTTCGGTTCCTGCTGATGAAGCATGTCCGGTGCTTATATGTGATATCGATGCTATAGTACCGCTCCTCTGTTCTGGTGTTTGGGCGGAATAAGCACAAAAACTGCTGTTGTCGTCGTTTTTCTATAACACTCTCCAACGAGATCTTTAAAAGTACAAAAGTTACCATACGAATCCAATGTGAGCGATCTAGCCAATGATATAGGAATCATGCAGTAGTTTTATTTTAAAAATGAATAGATTTCAGACCTTTGAAACCTGGACCCTGTCGGTGCAACTCTCTCGAGCGAGAGGAGGAGTGTCGCCGCCGTCAAGTTTTATACGCCACCAAAACTATATCTTTCTGGGATCACAAGATGATAACTAATCGTTGGGTAGATCATCCTCACCACCATAAGGGAGTTATGGGAAACGGCGAAAACGGCTGTTTTTTGCGTTTATTCCCCCCAAAAATCAAAGACAGAAGCTTTATTGTTGTCGCGGCGAGAATAATTCTAAAACTAGTTATCAGCTGTGAAGGAGTTTCCGGTGAAGTGGAAGTGCAACTATTTATCGAATGAAATTCTCCAGCAAGGGACCAATTTGTGGGACCTTTTATTGCCAATTTGTGACCGACTTTCGCTATTTAGCTTTTTGGTATTTAGCTTAGCAGATCGGTCGTCCACATTCATCCTTAGCTGACCGCTAGGGCTCTAACAAGGGAAGGGTCTGAAGCGTATGTCTGAACGGGGGGAGCGACTCATATAGGGAGAATCCCCACCCCTCAATTAGTATGAAAATGTGTTTATTTTTTGCCAAGTCGTTAAACCCAAAGAGTAGAGGGTCACAGTGGGATACGGTGCATCACGAGTTTGGGGGTCTTGTACGCCCGCGATGCCCCTACCGGCAAGCGGCTCGGAGCGCAGTGGAAGTGCGGTTGCTTCGTGCGAGGAAGGTCGGGCCTTGGTTCTTGTGCGCTGCTGCATTTTTGCATTTTAACTGACTGATTGGGATTTGGGGGGCACAAAGTACATGAAACAGAAGCACTGGTCACAATGCGGACAGCGTATAAAACCTACAGGCTCCTCTGCCCACTGCAGCCCACTGTTTGCTTGCCTCCACGTCCATCAGTTCATCTTGCGGATCCCAATCTTCTTCTTGTTCTTCCACCACTTCCAGCTGTTCGTCTTCGTCAACTTCAAGTTGGCGTGCTTCGAAGTCCTTGAGTATGCTGGCCATCCGTTCGGCGAGCTTGATTTCTTCCCTCGAAGATTCCTTGTCTAAAGGTGGGCCACACTTCAGCGTGAGCGGGTGGATCACCACTCGAGCATCGGCGGACATTGTTGGTGTTAGGTTTAAAAAAACCTTCAGCAGACCTCTGATTTCCAAGTGATAGGCAGAGATGAGGGAAAGAGTGTATCGATGCCGTTTAGGTTAATTTGCAAGATCCACACACCTCGTTTCTCATTTGAACCACCTCCGGCGTCACATCCTGGTCTCTTTTGAAAACTGGAGCAGGATAGTTTTTCCTGGGAGCATTGGTCGATATATGGAAACAAACTGTGAGAGCCTGTTTATACGCTGCTCGTGTTGTGCCCAGTGCTGCTTCATGCACTTTGCACTTGTGTATCACTCGTGTTGAACATTTATACATCACCACGTTAAATACCACACCGTACAGCTGGAAAATGCGCAGAAAACGTCTGAAAATGGTATGGACGTCAGAATCCCCCAAATCCCAACCAGTCAGTTGAAATACAAAAATGCAGCAGCGCAAAGGAAACAAACCCCCGACCTTCCTCGCACCAAGCAACCGCACCTCCACTGCGCCCAAGCCGCTTGCCGGACGCGGCATCGCGGGTGTGCAAGGCCCCCAAACTCATGATGCGCCGTATCCCATTGTGACTTCAAGGAGCCCCTACTCCTTGGGTTTAACGACTTGGCAAAAAACCAACACATTTTTATACTAATTGAGGGGTGGGGATTCTCCCTATATGAGTCGCTCCCCCCGTTCAGACATACGCTTCAGACCCTTCCCTTGTTAGAGCCATACCTGACACAACTGTAGCGGTTATCATACATAAATGCCACATGCTTTTCAAGTTTAGAAATCACTCTAAAGTTCTGCGCTGTAAATATACAGAACAGGGGTGCACATGAAGTTCGGGCGTTAAATTTTTTTAAACGATTTTGACGGATTTTTCTGTTAAATTTTTTCAAAATTGTTAAATTTCGTTAAAAATACAATCAGCTGTGAACTGTTATTTCAAATGAAAAAAATCAAGAAAAACGTATCATGTTCCAACTTCAGATGGTTCAACAAACTAAAGTTTAACAAACACAGTCTAAGATATATACCATAATGTAACATGAGCGATTCGCTAACAACAAAGAGTGGATGGCAAAGTAAACCAGCTTTCAGCAACAAATTATCTTCAGAGTGTTGATGAAGAACAGGTGCGGAATTATCATTCAAGAGAACGTCACCTCATGGGCTCGTTCCCGCAACGCACCAACAAGGCATTTTTAAAATCTTGAATTACATCAGAAATACCCCAGAGTTCACTTCCTTTCCTAATACGTGCGAAACCACTTTCTTTGGCTGACCTACGTGCAGTTACAATTCGAGGTGCGGGCACCAGCCCGCTAAGTACCGAAAGATCTAATAAAAATACCATTAAATACGCTTCCGGAGAATGTCAACGTTCAGGAAAAGCAACCTTCTAAAATTTTCTATTGTCAGCGTTTCTCCTTGATTATTTAAAGTACGTTCTCCGACAGAAAACATTCTCCCCATCTCGACTGTTCCAGGTGGCGAGCAAAAGTATTTTGAGGTAAGCAGTGCCAAATTGGGATAGGCAGATCTTACGAGAGGCCAGACCAGTATGTAACCTGCAAAGGACGTCTGTGAACCTCTCCCAGACCAGTATGAACATGAACATGAACATCAACATTTATTGAACCCAAAGAAGTACAAGCCAAGTTGAACACAAAAATTACTGCAAAAATAGGCTCTTCAAAGACAATCAAAAGTGAAGAGCAATTATTGTACCAAAAGAGTTCCGAAATTAATTGATCACAAGATGCTGCAGGAGAAGCGCACTTTTTGAAAATTTGCAAGAAAAGACTTCTTCCATGAGTGACACGAGAGTGTTTTTTTAAAGGTTAATAGCGACCAATATTTATCCTGCAAAGGACGTCTGTGAACCTCCCCCAACGATTCTCAACCATACCTATATGGTCTTTTAGGGCATCTTACTAGGAGCACAACAGTGCAGTTCTTTTTTGTTGCAGGCCACTGGGTGTTCCAAAGATTGCAAACATTTGTAGCTCATGGACGGGGGTTGGGGTACGTAGCCTCTCTCTCTCTCCCCCCCCCCCCCCCCGTGCACCTACATAGCGCTGGTCGTTTTGCCGCGCTCACTTTAAATCGAATTCGTGCAAGGTTCTCAATTCTAGCCTGAATGTGGGACAGAATTTCTTGAGTACACGGTTTAACTCGGTGGCCGCCTTCCTCCCGAGCCCGCTGCAAGTCGAAACGGGTTTACTAGGCGACGATTTTTTTTTGCCATTTTTGGACCACCCAGTGGCCCGCTGCAAACAAAAAAGGGAGCTTCACCCTTGTGCTATCTGTTAAATGACTTGTAAGCCAAGTAAGTCTTGTTAAGAATCGTTGGGATAAGTTCACAGACATTCCTTATTAGTAGATTCGTTGAAGTGCTTGCCGGCTCGGCGAGGAAGTTTTCTAGCTCCTAAATGCATTGTTTCCGAAACTCGACTGTGGACTAGGAGGAAAAGTGAGAAACCTATTGAGAAAAGAGTCCATTAGAAATTCCGTTAAATTTCTGAAAGTTTCCGTAAAGTCGTTAAGCTCGATTTGAACGAAAAACACCGTCAGTTCGCTAAATTCGCTAACTCGTTAACCGTTAGATGTGCACTCCTGATTCCGAAGGCACAGAGGAACGAAAGGTGGTCGGAGGAGAGCACAGCTAGAGAAGAGAAACAAAACCAAACAAGACAGCCTCTCACGACTAGGAAGTTGCGTAGAAAGGTTCCCTCGCAGAGTCGTTAACTGTGTTGCTTTTTAAAATTAGTTTGCTTCCAGTTTCCCGCCGTTGTCAAACTTCACGCTTATTAAACTGATATCATTACTCTATATGGCTGGTCCCTTGAGCTTTATTTACACTTACAGTTCTGATTTCATTAACGCGTGAGACATCTCCAAAAGTTGGCCACATGGAGCTTTCACTCTCGAACTACCCAACACTGGTATTGTCTCAGTTTTGTTGAGTGGGACTATGTACTAGCAGATTTGTAAGCAACCAAGGGCGTCAACTGCTCTCCCGTCAACGGTCTATCCAGATGTTCTTACGTGCTTTCCGGGCAAGTGTCGGCGCCGTGCATTACCCGCGGCGCCGAGCAGCTGCCTTCCGGCCCTAAATCAGTGGCGCTTAATCCGCCGCGAGTTACACGATTTGCTTGCGTTCCGACGGCCACTATTTACTCGAGCAACTACTGACAGCGACTGGTGAAATGTTTGCGTCACCGGCAGCGCTGTTTGCGTTGTGCGCGCATGTAGCCGCGGATTGTCCCGGATATCGTGAATCCTGTGGCGGGTGCATGCGGCGGACCTGTGCTTCTCCTTCACCTTGTCTGTCGCCGCAAGCGTCACCTGTGCAGGCGGCAGTGCGGCGGCGCGGTGCGAGTGCGGCGCCTGCGTGCAGTGTGTGGAAGGGCGTCATTCAGAATGCCAGCTATGTTAATGTCCATCGATTGGTCACCTGTGGCGGAATCGGGCACGATTTGGGGACCTCCATCTCCGGACCGCGGGGGAATAGGGCAGACCTGTTGGGAGGTCACGGACCCGAGAAGTAAGGACGGTAAGCTACTCATCAAGCTGGTTCCATGCGGCGAATGTCCTAAGATGACCGCAACGACATGTGGAGCACGTGGGGGGCACGTGGGGGGGGGGGGGGGCACGTTCAGCCACCTGCTATCATCAGGAGCTGTTCTGATTTCGTGCTGCAGTTCCTGCCTCTATCACCGCTCTCTGCCTGCCGCACCAGCGACCTGTGAAGCTGCTCTTCCGCCTCGAAGCTAATCAGTCTTCATAGTGAAAACAACCAGCAGGGATTCTGTCGTCCGCGCTGCTTTAAACTAGCCTTTCCTCTCAGGTGCTTTCTGTTCATGCCGACGTGAATGAACTGCAGATGTAGTCGTTTAACCGGCCGCACATGTCAACGTCAGTACGTAATCTGCGGAGCGTGTTAAGTGTTAAGATACGTGTTGGACTTGAGGACGGCGGATGGGATGAGGTTTGCGGCTCAATCTTCATTTGATACGCATCCCTTATGCTCGCCATGTGCTGAGTTGATGCCCTTTATGTCCAGGTAATTTGTATTGAATCTTGGATTGTGTAGTCCAAGCCTGCCCGAAAGTCGACGTTCATATCACGACTTCGAATATTTGACAAACATGGTAAAACCACATTCTTGCAAAACTGTCGTTTGAACCGGCCATTTTCTGTTTTCTGATGCGAAGACAGCCAAAACGAGAGTTGACATGAAGTTGACTACCAGTAGTGGTGGTTGGCTTAAGAAAGGCGTCTTCAGTACGAGCCTATTTTCGAGCTTTTCAAATTCGTATAGTACACCGAAGCTGAAAGGAGGTCAACGAACAAATTTTAGACAAAGTGTGCCACAAATTTTGCCACCTTCTCCAAAATCCGGTTCGCCCTTGTTGGTGATGTACAGTTTTCATGGCTATTCTTACACAGAGATTCTTAACCTACGACGGTATGGAACCTTGTGCCTTCACGTGCTACGTCGCCTAGGTTATTCAAATTTTCTGTCAGCTGTGCAAGAAGCATGGCGCATTCGGCCTCGAGGGAGTAGAGAGTCTTAGCCGCGGTTCTTTGGCTTCGGATAAATCCAGCTGGTAACAACGCTCGCTGGTCTTCTGCCATTTCTGCCCTATTGCGAAGCCTCTAGGAGATCAACTTTGCATGACACAGTCCATGGAAGTGCATTTTATTTATTACTCCTGAAAAGTGTTCAGAATTTCCTCCGGTTTCGTATTCTTCTTCTTCTTCTTCTTCTTCTTCTTCTTCTTCTTCTTCAGCGTCTGTCCCGCTTCGTAGCGGGGTCCGCTATTCTGGTGTCATGACGCCACCTCTCCCGATCCAGCGCTAGATCAGGGTGGACACCAGCAACCTTCAAGTCGATATGTAGCGTGTCAGACCAGCGCTGCTTCGGACGCCCTCTAGGCCGCTTTCCTATTACCTCGAAGTTAAGGCCTATCTTGCGAACGCTGTCCTCCTTTCCACCGTAGAACGTGGACGTACCATCGCAAGCGAGCTTCGCGCATCCTGTCGTATCCTGCTCAGATCAAACGACTATGTAAATTCCACGGATGCAAACACAGTTTTCTTTCTAAACAACATTAGATCTTGTTTTTTCCCTCGTTTTTCGAATGTGTAGCAATATCAAAAAGTAATGCAGAGGTGGTAGTGAGCCAGAGAACCGCTTTGCAGACCTTGACTCTCCTGGGATGACTTGCTGAAAAATATTCCGTTTTCGCGACAAGTTGGGCACCCTTATGGGCAAGCTTGACGAATCTGAAATCGAAGTGAACGTCTTCTAAATCAATGCAAAGTTTTTTGCTCATTAAGCTAGAGTCCCCATGAGCGTGATAATAATTTTTTGTTCAGGGAACATTCAATATAGCTTTTATGAAGTTTTAATTCACCTGGCCTATAGTTGTTTTGACTTTCCAGTGCCTTTAGACAAACGTGACCCATTGTTCGTATTTTTATAAAATTCTCTTTTTTTTAGAAAAGTAATGGTATAAAGGTTGTTTTAAAGAGTCGGGAAGGCAGCCATTTTTAAGTGCTTAAAGAAGAGATTGCTCCATGCCCTCGTCTTTCTGGTTGCATTGAGTTTAATACTTGTAAACGAAGCAACGAAAACAATTGTAATGAGCACACATATCCTCACTTTGACGCTTCTTGTAAGCAGCACTCACAACTACCTGGCAAATAAAAATCACATCGAGCTAATCGAGTGTTTGGCGCGAGTTCTTAATTCAATGCAGTAAATTATAGCTGCCTTGTTGTGCTTTGAAACTAATTTTAATTTTTTTCTTTGGGACGCATTTTTCTTTCTTTTTGAGGGCCGCACATCCCACTTTTGCAAGATTTTGTGGAGTTGATTTAAATGCGCATTTTGCCGTACAGTGACTTGCAATGGCTATTCTATGAACAAGTCAGTGCATTCTTCCCAGACAAGTCTGGTACCGATTCACTGACTCCGGAGAGATGGATGGCCTTGGTTGGCCTAAGTGGAAATTCCAAAAAATGCACCTGGTGTGAGGTACACGCGACCCTGGCACCTCCTTCGATTGTGCTACACGCGCGTAAAAAAAAGAAATTAGCAAAAAATAAAAATTTCATAAAATTATCACGCTCATTCGGTCAGCTGAACTAAAAAGTTTCAAAGAATTAGAAGAAGTTTTGGATTTCAGAGGCATAATGTTCGTTTAGAGGAGTGTCCAATTTGGCGTGCAAGGTGCCCAATTTGACGTGAAATTTGTACATTTCGACTGAAATAAATTGATGTTATCCTCGTATCAAAGCTAGGTAGTTTTGCTACATACGATGCTGAAACCTACCATCTGATGCAGTAGAAGAGAAAGCGCTTCATGGGAACTCTAAGAAGCCTTGTAGCTCCTGCTCAAAGCTAGGTAGTTTTGCTTGCGCGGGGACGATGCCGAAACCTACCATCTGATGCAGTAAAAGAGAAAGCGCTTAAGGGGAACTCTGAGAAGCCTTATAGCTCCTGGGCCGTTTGCTCAGAGGCCAGCGATCGCGCCGAAATCCCCACTGCTCGCGCAAGTACCTTCTTGTTGCTGACTGCTGTGTTCCGTCAACTGCTTCTACTGGCAAGTTGTACTAGTGGTCACGCTACGTTAACACCAGAAGATATCTTTGTATTTATGCATTGGATTGTGGTGTAGTGGCGATGATTTATGAGCGGACGACTACAGTTGAGAGAAGAACCCGTTCTCAGAGGTTGGGACTCTGTGTGGTGCCGCGGCTTTTATGGCACAGTTTTCGCTTCTTTGTTGCTTGCTTTGTCAGCGTTCTTCTGAGCTCAGATATTTGCATCGTTTCAACTTTGAAACGAGAGTGGCATTCACAGCATCATACGGCAATATGTTCTGCTTCACTTGCGTTATTATAGCTCCTTCTTCTGCATTCGATGGAGAGATCCTACCGTTTAAACAGCTCCTTCAGACATGAAAGATAAGGGTCATCGTCGGTTCCTTTTTGCGATGCGCCACGCATGCTTCTTCTACGCGATATCGCGGGGGGCAGACGTAGCCTATGCAATGACTTGCGGCGGTCAGCCGTTGGACAAGTCATGTGTTTTATTCCTCCCAGGCAAGTCGGATACCAACCGTGCAGATATGAAGGGACCGGTTGTCTGAGCGGGATCCGAAACATGAATTGCAATTAGGTGTATATACGACAGCTGGTGCCTCCTCCGATTGTGCTTCTGCTTTCTCAACAGACACTCCTCAGGATTAGCACTACAGTGATCAGAACCGTGTTTTATTTTCAAACGTTGGGTTTTTTCACGTTCAGGTCGAAGTTTTCACATCTGAGTCTGACAAACTGAACGAAATCGGCTCCTGTTGTTACTCTGCACCCTGGTCTGCCAATAGTGTGACCACCAATGTTTCGAGAGCCATAAAGGTCTCGTTTTATCGATTGATAGATCCTTATAAATCATTTTGTAGACGAAATGCGCACGCCATCTGCTTCCTGACTGGTTTCAAAATACGTGGCGATTCATGACAGGACTCGATTGGTGAATAATAAACGCCGTATTCCCAACACATTATTGTTACCACAGATTTCTTCGGAAGTCTAGGAAGTCCAGCGCCAGTTTTACTGAAATTGGGACCAGAGTTAGACTGCGAGCTTCCCTCATCCATATTTCCAAAACGTTGCATTTATCCGCCTGACATCTCCATGACAATATTCGAAATATTCTAAACGTTGGGATAATTTTGAAGGAACAGATCATAGTTGTTTATCCTTGTAGATTCACTTCCATGAGTGAATAGGTTAACGCGGGTGTCAATCAATCCACTCAGGGGTGCGCCGCGCATTCTTCCTCTGCGGAAACCATGAAGGTGATTTATGTATGGCAGGGATGTGCGGAATTTCCGTTTCCGTGTTCCGAATTCCGGTTTCCGGCCATTTTGGGCTCTTCCGTTCCGTTCCGTGTTTCGCCTATCTTTGCACCGGAAGGCACCGGAAACGGAAATGGGCACTGTTCCACACTAGTTTTCTATTGAACACAGTCAGCGTATCAGTGAAGAAGATTTCTCCTTCAAATAATTGTGAGAGAAATACTGTTTGACAACTCTAATATTATTATTCTTGAAATTGGTTGGACTACCAAAAAAGCACTCAAAAATGACAACTGCTGTGTGCAGGGCAAAACTAAAGTGCCACAAAGGCTATGTATGCACTGCGTGCTATGAAAATGCAGCCAACATTTGAATGATCATAGAATTCTTGATCCATTACACAAATAGCTTAGTAATCATATAGAAAAAAAGCTAAAAACTTAGGAAGCACATAGTGCAGTATCATGAAACAAACAGTTCAGTGAAGGTTGTGGCATGCGGTTGTCTGCTCCAAGATTACATCAGTGCTCCTGATCGAAGGTGCAGATTTCAATTTTTAATTTCGTTAGGTGTGATATTCATCCATATGGAGTTATGCGATTCATTTTTTAATGAAGCATCACGAATATCTACCACGAGCTGTGGTTTTGATTGACTAGGGAGACTTATTGAACTCTGAAACAAATCTATTGTTTCGATAACCATCTAGGAACTGTCTAGTTGTGTCACCTTGGGCGTAGCATTTCTAGGCTGGCACAGACTGAATCTTCCTGTGGAAGTGTGGATCCACCATGACTAATAGTCATCCAGTTATCATCTTAGGTCCCAGAACGAATTCTGATTACTAGTTTTGGTGATTACAATGTAACTGCTAATGTTGAATATGCAGATATCTGTGCAGTCACCACGTCATCAATGATGCAACTGGTTTCTAAAAGTGTTGAGAGGAATCTCTTTCGTGGTCGGAAAATCATCAAAGTGGTTCTACTACTCCAGTTTTATACTTCACCCGTGTAGCTTTTTTTAATGCGGGTCTGTAAGTAACCTCAAGTGGTTAAGTTGGTTAAGTCTACCATTCAAAAAATCAACATCAAAAAAGTCAGCGAAAAGCCCGTCGCAGGAACTAGATATGGAAAGTCTGCATGCTGAAATTGTGAGAAATAGTGAAATAAGTACCTGAATTTGTTTTCGTTTATTGCTTAGACATACCTAAAAGGTTATCGCAACAATATTATGAGTTCATGCTTCGTTATGTTATGTTATGATGAGGATGAGCATTAATATGTGGAAGATTCTGCTCCTCGCAAAGTTCTAAGCAAGAAAAGGTGCTCTGACGCGATTTCAGATGCACTTTTGAAAAAATGGCGAATATGTGTTATTTCCGTTTCCGCGTTTCGTATTCCGGTTTCCGGACATTTTTGAGCGTTCTCGTTCCATCTTTCATCTTCCGCTTTTTCCAGAAAAATTTCCGCACATCCCTGATGTATGGCCTATAACTCGTGGCAGGCCTGGACAAGGTAGTGCTTTATCCTTCTCATCGGAGCTGTGCGAAATTTTCGTTTCCGTTTTCTGGGTGTTCTTGGCTCAGAAGGAAAGAAGATTCTTATGAAGTGTAGAGCCATAGATCGATCTACGACTTTTCAGAAATCCGGTGTGCAACACTTATCTCAGAATTGAATCGGAGTGAAAATCTTGAAGTGGAAAAACTGGTTGGTGTTATAAGTGAAAAATTTATTACATTTGCAATGGACAAATATCAACAAAAAACAATATCTCAAACACCACAACATTAATTAAAGCTTAACATAACATCCTATTATGAACACAACAACCAACAGTAGTTATCGGTATTACTCTATGGTTCGGTATGATAGGTTTAGTAATCGGTATTACTCTATGGTTCACCTCGGAAGCGTCAGACTGAAGGAATTTTTGCTGACTAACCGCTTAAACTGGCCTAGGGATAGCATATTTGGCAGAGTCTTCGTAGCCTTAAAGTGTGCAGTTCTTGCTCTATACGTAAAGGAGTTATATATCCGATCATTCCGTGAATGACCCAATGCGTTATACCCGGGGAGCGGATCGATCCTACGAATGGTCATCGCGGCTGCGGCAGCCACGGTCGCGCTGTAAAGGCCCATGCACACTTTGCGACACCGCGGCGCGGCAAGTGGGGCGACGGCTACCTCCGCAAAATCCGGCGGTCGCGGCGCGGTCGCGTTAGAGCATCGTTATAGGCAACGGGACCGTCGTCTCCGTGCATGCCGCGCCGCCAGGAATGGTTTGAACCATTCCAGCCTGCGGCACTCAGCGCGGTGTCGCCTGCGATAGCCGCCGCGACAGCAGAAGTGTGCATGGGCCTTAACTAGCCGCTGCTGCGCCACCACTGATCACTGTCGCACGCGCGGAAGCCGCAACCGCGACGACTACTTCTTGGGACTTTGCTTGAATGTCTCAGTGGCTTTTGCCCATTTATTTAGCCGATTCAGGTTCAATTTCGTCAGAAAGGCCCGGCTACCTTCTAATGTGAGGTCGGGTAGGCTAATTGATCATAGATGGCAAGGAAATAGTACAGGACGCTAAAGATAGGATCGAACGAATACCATGGACCACTGTGTAGGACTTGGAAATATTTTTGAAATATGGATCCAAACAATTGATGGAACTTTAGGGACGGAAATAAAGGTGATACTGGTTGCCAATTGGCTGTAAAGAAAGCGTAAGAAAGCCTTAAAAATAGCCCTGAAAGACAATGAAAAAACAATGAAAGTAGACTTATAAACCTCAAGGATTCGCAGGCTCTTAAAATGTATTGTAGAAATCTAATCTATTCTGGTTCTTCTTCATCTCTGCCTCATACCCGTAGATGCCGTCGCGGCTGCGGCGGAGGATGTCGCGCTGGCGGCGGCTGAACGCGGCTGGTCAGAAGGTTTGCCGCGTTGCGGCATGGATCGCCGCAATTAGGAATGGCATTCGTAAGTTCAGTCCCCCACCCGTTATACCCTAAGGTCGCGAAGTTTTCAGGCTGCTCGACTCAGAAACTACCCAGTGCCGAGATAATGTCCCTTCTGTAAATTTACAACTATAGCTTGAAGCACCAATTTTAGCTCAACTTCTTATAAACAGGTGCTGTAGAGGCAAAAGATTCAGCAGGACCGATTAAATGTGTACAGAATAAATGCGAAGCGCAAATTCTGCATGCATCACGTCCGTATTGGGTTGATCGAAAAGTCTTGCAACACTAGCACAACAATATTACAATACAATACAATATAATCAGTATACAACAACTCAATCCACGATATATTCCTCATCCAAATCTAAGATGCTGCCCCATCTTCCAAGCAGCCTTTCAATTCCTTTCCGCCAGAATTCCGAGGGCTGGGAGGAAAAGCATTCAGAAACCTCCATCTCCAGTTGACTTCGATCATCGAACTTTCTACCTCGAAGATGCTGCTTCAGAGCTCTGAACAGGTGGTAATCAGAAGGGGCGAAATCTGCAAAGTGCGGTGGATGGGGCAGAACCCCCCCCCCCCCCCCCCAGCCTAACTCCTGCATTTCCTCGCGACTCACTTTTGCGACATGAGGACGCGCGTTGTCGTGCAGCAGGTAGACATTTTCCCGTTCTGGACGTTTTTGGCGCACGGTGTCGGCAAAGCTGTAGAGCTGGGTAGCGTAGACAGATGCTGTAACTGTGGTCTCACTATCCAGCAGCTCCCAGTAAAGCATGCCTTCTGAGTCCCACCAGCAACACAGAAGAACCTTCTTTTCGTGGTGTCCGCGTTTCGGTTGTCTTGGAGCCGGTTCTCCGCGTGGGAGCCATTGGCTGTTGCAGGTGTGGTTAATATAAAGAACCCAGCTTTCATCACCAGTAACAATGTCCTTCGGAAAGCCCTTTCTATGCGGACTAAGAAGCAGCGACTCAGCAACGCTGATTCGGCATGCCTTGTCAGAGTCCTGCAGCTCATGTGGTATACCCAAGACGGCAAAACTTTGTGGTACCCAAGGATCTCCAGCAGCCTCACGACGATGCTTTACGTACATCCAAGTGTCGCCGCCAATTCGCGAGTGGTTGAATTTGGCTTCACCTTGAAGGCTTTGCGCAAGCCGTCTTCTTCCACAACAGAGGGGCGTCCGGAACGAGGTCGACCTTCGAGAGAGATATCTCCAACCTTGAAGCGCTGATACCTACGGGCCACTGTGGAATAGTGAATGACTGCCTCTTTGAATGCGGCGCAGATGTTGGAGATTGCAGTCCTTGCGGAATGGCCTTGCAGAAATTCGTAGTAGACGATAGGTCATAGGATGCTGCTGCTTATCGTTGACATTGTTGCTGTATTCGTACTCGACGAGGCCTTATATAGTATTATGCTTAAGGAAGCTTCGAGAATGTACTGTGACTTCACCACACAAGATCAATGCAGTAAGAGCTTTAACAAATTTAACAGGCAGTAGCGCAAAGTGTTGCAAGACTTTTCGATCAAACTAATAGTTTTGGTAACTTACATTGAAACCCCAGAGAACATACTAGTACAATAAATCACACTACAGCGGATTTCGCAGACATTTCGCGTTGCTGTACTAGTCTGAAGGGACATGGAAGGGGCAACCAGTTACCAAGGTAGGCATACTTCCAACATCTTATATCTATCTGACTAAAGGTGGCACCTCTGTGAAACAGTAGATCTTACCACCATTACTGAAGCATTTGTAGAAGGTGAAATAGAAAAAATATCGAAGTTTTTCTTTTTTCGTTTTCGTCTTTCGTATTCACAGTTTCTGCCGTTCCTGAGCCCTTCGATCCTCTCTTCTGTCTTCTGCTTTTTTCAAAAACATTTCCGCACATATCTACTTCGCGGACGAGTAACTGAAGTGCAGCGTTCACGAATAAAGTGACCTACCTCGAAGTTATTTCAGTCTCTTGGTTTAGATGCATTCGAAATAGTCCATACTTTGCAAAAGTGCAAGGTTTGAGTGCAAAAGACGACTAGGCCATACCACATGCGTCGGAGCTACGCGGTTTGGTACTTAGCCACTGGCCACATATTTCGAGCCAGAACATGTATTTAATTATTTATTTATTTATTTTGGTGGGGTAAGCCATTGCTTGCACAAAAGAAACAAGCACATACGCAAAAGCAACAAAGGAAAAATGAACATCAGCCATTGACAACGACGTACGTATGATGAATAAGATGAACTAAAAACGTTAAAGAACAATTGTAAACTTGGTAATCCTAGTTGCATCCTCCTCGGTCCTCCCTTAGGAATAAAGCGATAGCTCAGACTACTACGATGCGTAACAATGTATTTACTGGTGCACCATCAAGGTGCACTCTCGTTGAAGTTGATTTCCTCGGTCTGACAACTTCTTCGGCCTCAGTAATGACTATGATTGCCCGGGAACTAGGGATGGAATTCAATTCGAATCAGCAGCAAAGCATTCAGTTTTCACGAAAAACTCGGCTGTGGCTTTTCGATGCCAAATGAGCCTTCGAAAATTTCAATTTTGCTGTTCTTGAAGCGGTTTTCGCGTACTTGCTGGGACGGTTTTCGAAGGTAGATGCTTCCTGCGAAGTTCTGTGCATGGCAGTCAGACGAGGTCTTGTTCTTCGGCCGGTGCAATCCTTGTCACAGGAATTCTGTCCTGCTCGGGGCTGCAGCAGTGGCAGGGACGGCAGCGACAGCACAGCATGCCATCTCCGTTGCGTTTTGGAAGCTGTTTGTGGGTTTGCCGACGGGTTTGATATGACGATTTCCGCAGATCACGCATGTTTCACGTGCGTTGCTCTTCTTCCTCTCGCTATCAAAAAGCGCCGTGAGAATCGCCCATTTTCTTGCAGTCGCCCGACTGCTGTCTCTGTCTCTCGGCCTACGTGTCGCCGTCGACGCTTCGAACTCCTTCGTTCCTTCTGCGGCGCGGCTACTCCCGTATCGCTGGCGCATCGCATTCTCATAGTCGTCCTATCTCTTCCCACCACAGATGCACGTACGTGCACTGCTCAAAGTAAACACCCTATAAGCCGGTACTAAGCCGATAATTTCGACACCTGCAGGCGTTTTTGTGGAAAACAGCTGAACGATTTCTTCCTTCTTCCTGATTCCTATCATTCTGTGTAAAGCCGTTTATCTCTGTTCGTGTATGCTGTTTTGCTGCTTCGCTTCGACCCTGACGCTCGCTATCTGTCTGTGTTCATAGAGGTTATTGCTGTCGTTTTTTGAAGCGCTGAAAGCGAGGGGATCGCCGTCCGTGAAGAGGAAGCTGGACTGTGTGTGTATGTGTGGCTCTCCGGAAGTGCACCACCCTTGTCTGGCCCTGATTGATATGTTCAGTAGCCGAGGGCAGGTTTTGACCCGGGAGAGAGGCAAGGAGGGCAGGGAAGCCTGGCTGGGACGGGAAGCCTCAGCATCTCCGACTCCTGTCGGCGAGTGTAATTCCTGCCGGTCGCGCGCCACAGCATGGATGTGCAGCGCCGTCTTCCCGGGCCGTGTTCTTTCGCCCCGCTCCCTCAGCCACGGACGTCGTCACCCATCGTTTCCTTACCTACGCTGTCTTTTCGATTCGTCGTCGCTCGTCGTTATTTTGCGTTGTCATTCCCGTGCATTTATACCGGAATGTATCCTTTGCAGCACAGGCAGGCGATGGTAGGTGAGAAGGAATGGGAGACGTGCTACCACTCCACTCCTGCGGGTTACATCACCGGCTGCCGTCGAGCCGCTAGTTTTCCTTTTTTCGGCGACCACTCGTTAGTTCCTAGCAGTGCACTGAAGGTGGGCTCTGTTTCACATTTCGTTGAGGTTTTCCGGTAATTTGTCACTTGACTTGCCGCCTTGTTATCGAGCTCTCTAAACGGTGCACCGCATAGTCGCCTACGAGTACAAATCAGTTGCAGCACAAATCAGTAGACTCCCTCACATTTTCGTGACGTGCCTTTGCTACGATGACCGCTAAGCAGAAGCCACCCACGCACTGGTCACCTTTAGGTAACTAGGGCTTTTATAGCTTTCGCCAGAATCAGGAGGAAAATTGCTGCCACAACAAAATCATCTTTCCATTCATCACTGTTCTTTACGTGGTACTACTTTTTTCCTTTCGAACCACCATTTGTCTTAGTCGACAAAGATTCTGTTGTTTGACGACTCTGCCATTAGTTCACATATGCTCTTGTTTACTCTTTTTATCCCTATCTGCTCACTTCTGCTAAAAATTTTGGGTTTTGATCACGTAGTGCAATTACCAGTGGTGGTATAGTGGTATATATATATATATATATATATATATATATATATATATATATCTGTGCACCATTCTCACGCCCACTTGAACAATTTTCAAACCAAATTCTACTGTTTTGAAATCAAGAAGAAGATCCTACAAATGAAGTTAAATACTCTGTAGGAATGTAAACATTTTCTTATGGAAGTAAGCTGTGCAGCTTTATGTAAGCAGCATTTACTTTATTAACCAAATAAAAATCGCAGCGAGCTGGTGGAGTCCGTGGATCTCTTTCTGTAGTACACTCTAAACTGCTCTTTTTCTTCAATGGGCAAACGCTAAAATCCATTGCTATTGAAAAATGTATTTGTTTAAGTAAAATATTGATAATTCAAATCAGTTTCTTTTAAGCCTCAATTGGCTGGTACCGAGGATGTAAGCTGTTACGACGATGTTTTGTTGCGATCAAAACTTCTAGCGCCAGGCGGGACTCGAACCCGCACCTCCCTCTAACCGGGCGGGAATGCTCTACGCCATTACACCACTGGCGCCGTTTGATCGAACGCAACATCCACACCTCGTGGGACCCATCAGCACTCACCCGTACATCGGGATGAGCCGGCCGCTGATATCAGCATGGAACCAGTTAAGCTGTAGGTCTTGATAGAAATGATTCAAATCAGTTTCTTTTAAGCCTCAATTGGCTGGTACCGAGGATGTAAGCTGTTACGACGATGTTTTGTTGCGATCAAAACTTCTAGCGCCAGGCGGGACTCGAACCCGCACCTCCCTCTAACCGGGCGGGAATGCTCTACGCCATTACACCACCGGCGCCGTTTGATCGAACGCAACATCCACACCTCGTGGGACCCATCAGCACTCACCCGTACATCGGGATGAGCCGGCCGCTGATATCAGCATGGAACCAGTTAAGCTGTAGGTCTTGATAGAAATGATTCAAATCAGTTTCTTTTAAGCCTCAATTGGCTGGTACCGAGGATGTAAGCTGTTACGACGATGTTTTGTTGCGATCAAAACTTCTAGCGCCAGGCGGGACTCGAACCCGCACCTCCCTCTAACCGGGCGGGAATGCTCTACGCCATTACACCACCGGCGCCGTTTGATCGAACGCAACATCCACACCTCGTGGGACCCATCAGCACTCACCCGTACATCGGGATGAGCCGGCCGCTGATATCAGCATGGAACCAGTTAAGCTGTAGGTCTTGATAGAAATGATTCAAATCAGTTTCTTTTAAGCCTCAATTGGCTGGTACCGAGGATGTAAGCTGTTACGACGATGTTTTGTTGCGATCAAAACTTCTAGCGCCAGGCGGGACTCGAACCCGCACCTCCCTCTAACCGGGCGGGAATGCTCTACGCCATTACACCACCGGCGCCGTTTGATCGAACGCAACATCCACACCTCGTGGGACCCATCAGCACTCACCCGTACATCGGGATGAGCCGGCCGCTGATATCAGCATGGAACCAGTTAAGCTGTAGGTCTTGATAGAAATGATTCAAATCAGTTTCTTTTAAGCCTCAATTGGCTGGTACCGAGGATGTAAGCTGTTACGACGATGTTTTGTTGCGATCAAAACTTCTAGCGCCAGGCGGGACTCGAACCCGCACCTCCCTCTAACCGGGCGGGAATGCTCTACGCCATTACACCACCGGCGCCGTTTGATCGAACGCAACATCCACACCTCGTGGGACCCATCAGCACTCACCCGTACATCGGGATGAGCCGGCCGCTGATATCAGCATGGAACCAGTTAAGCTGTAGGTCTTGATAGAAATGATTCAAATCAGTTTCTTTTAAGCCTCAATTGGCTGGTACCGAGGATGTAAGCTGTTACGACGATGTTTTGTTGCGATCAAAACTTCTAGCGCCAGGCGGGACTCGAACCCGCACCTCCCTCTAACCGGGCGGGAATGCTCTACGCCATTACACCACCGGCGCCGTTTGATCGAACGCAACATCCACACCTCGTGGGACCCATCAGCACTCACCCGTACATCGGGATGAGCCGGCCGCTGATATCAGCATGGAACCAGTTAAGCTGTAGGTCTTGATAGAAATGATTCAAATCAGTTTCTTTTAAGCCTCAATTGGCTGGTACCGAGGATGTAAGCTGTTACGACGATGTTTTGTTGCGATCAAAACTTCTAGCGCCAGGCGGGACTCGAACCCGCACCTCCCTCTAACCGGGCGGGAATGCTCTACGCCATTACACCACCGGCGCCGTTTGATCGAACGCAACATCCACACCTCGTGGGACCCATCAGCACTCACCCGTACATCGGGATGAGCCGGCCGCTGATATCAGCATGGAACCAGTTAAGCTGTAGGTCTTGATAGAAATGATTCAAATCAGTTTCTTTTAAGCCTCAATTGGCTGGTACCGAGGATGTAAGCTGTTACGACGATGTTTTGTTGCGATCAAAACTTCTAGCGCCAGGCGGGACTCGAACCCGCACCTCCCTCTAACCGGGCGGGAATGCTCTACGCCATTACACCACCGGCGCCGTTTGATCGAACGCAACATCCACACCTCGTGGGACCCATCAGCACTCACCCGTACATCGGGATGAGCCGGCCGCTGATATCAGCATGGAACCAGTTAAGCTGTAGGTCTTGATAGAAATGATTCAAATCAGTTTCTTTTAAGCCTCAATTGGCTGGTACCGAGGATGTAAGCTGTTACGACGATGTTTTGTTGCGATCAAAACTTCTAGCGCCAGGCGGGACTCGAACCCGCACCTCCCTCTAACCGGGCGGGAATGCTCTACGCCATTACACCACCGGCGCCGTTTGATCGAACGCAACATCCACACCTCGTGGGACCCATCAGCACTCACCCGTACATCGGGATGAGCCGGCCGCTGATATCAGCATGGAACCAGTTAAGCTGTAGGTCTTGATAGAAATGATTCAAATCAGTTTCTTTTAAGCCTCAATTGGCTGGTACCGAGGATGTAAGCTGTTACGACGATGTTTTGTTGCGATCAAAACTTCTAGCGCCAGGCGGGACTCGAACCCGCACCTCCCTCTAACCGGGCGGGAATGCTCTACGCCATTACACCACCGGCGCCGTTTGATCGAACGCAACATCCACACCTCGTGGGACCCATCAGCACTCACCCGTACATCGGGATGAGCCGGCCGCTGATATCAGCATGGAACCAGTTAAGCTGTAGGTCTTGATAGAAATGATTCAAATCAGTTTCTTTAAGCCTCAATTGCTGGTACCGAGGATGTAAGCTGTTACGACGATGTTTTGCGATCAAACTTAGCGCAGGCGGACTCGTTGATAGAAATGATTCAAATCAGTTCTTTTAAGCCTCAAGCGTTACCGAGGTTGTTGCGATCAAAACTTCTAGCGCCAGGCGGACTCACACCTCGTGGGACCCATCAGCACTCACCCGTACATCGGGATGAGCCGGCCGCTGATATCAGCATGGAACCAGTTAAGCTGTAGGTCTTGATAGAAATGATTCAAATCAGTTTCTTTTAAGCCTCAATTGGCTGGTACCGAGGATGTAAGCTGTTACGACGATGTTTTGTTGCGATCAAAACTTCTAGCGCCAGGCGGGACTCGAACCCGCACCTCCCTCTAACCGGGCGGGAATGCTCTACGCCATTACACCACCGGCGCCGTTTGATCGAACGCAACATCCACACCTCGTGGGACCCATCAGCACTCACCCGTACATCGGGATGAGCCGGCCGCTGATATCAGCATGGAACCAGTTAAGCTGTAGGTCTTGATAGAAATGATTCAAATCAGTTTCTTTTAAGCCTCAATTGGCTGGTACCGAGGATGTAAGCTGTTACGACGATGTTTTGTTGCGATCAAAACTTCTAGCGCCAGGCGGGACTCGAACCCGCACCTCCCTCTAACCGGGCGGGAATGCTCTACGCCATTACACCACCGGCGCCGTTTGATCGAACGCAACATCCACACCTCGTGGGACCCATCAGCACTCACCCGTACATCGGGATGAGCCGGCCGCTGATATCAGCATGGAACCAGTTAAGCTGTAGGTCTTGATAGAAATGATTCAAATCAGTTTCTTTTAAGCCTCAATTGGCTGGTACCGAGGATGTAAGCTGTTACGACGATGTTTTGTTGCGATCAAAACTTCTAGCGCCAGGCGGGACTCGAACCCGCACCTCCCTCTAACCGGGCGGGAATGCTCTACGCCATTACACCACCGGCGCCGTTTGATCGAACGCAACATCCACACCTCGTGGGACCCATCAGCACTCACCCGTACATCGGGATGAGCCGGCCGCTGATATCAGCATGGAACCAGTTAAGCTGTAGGTCTTGATAGAAATGATTCAAATCAGTTTCTTTTAAGCCTCAATTGGCTGGTACCGAGGATGTAAGCTGTTACGACGATGTTTTGTTGCGATCAAAACTTCTAGCGCCAGGCGGGACTCGAACCCGCACCTCCCTCTAACCGGGCGGGAATGCTCTACGCCATTACACCACCGGCGCCGTTTGATCGAACGCAACATCCACACCTCGTGGGACCCATCAGCACTCACCCGTACATCGGGATGAGCCGGCCGCTGATATCAGCATGGAACCAGTTAAGCTGTAGGTCTTGATAGAAATGATTCAAATCAGTTTCTTTTAAGCCTCAATTGGCTGGTACCGAGGATGTAAGCTGTTACGACGATGTTTTGTTGCGATCAAAACTTCTAGCGCCAGGCGGGACTCGAACCCGCACCTCCCTCTAACCGGGCGGGAATGCTCTACGCCATTACACCACCGGCGCCGTTTGATCGAACGCAACATCCACACCTCGTGGGACCCATCAGCACTCACCCGTACATCGGGATGAGCCGGCCGCTGATATCAGCATGGAACCAGTTAAGCTGTAGGTCTTGATAGAAATGATTCAAATCAGTTTCTTTTAAGCCTCAATTGGCTGGTACCGAGGATGTAAGCTGTTACGACGATGTTTTGTTGCGATCAAAACTTCTAGCGCCAGGCGGGACTCGAACCCGCACCTCCCTCTAACCGGGCGGGAATGCTCTACGCCATTACACCACCGGCGCCGTTTGATCGAACGCAACATCCACACCTCGTGGGACCCATCAGCACTCACCCGTACATCGGGATGAGCCGGCCGCTGATATCAGCATGGAACCAGTTAAGCTGTAGGTCTTGATAGAAATGATTCAAATCAGTTTCTTTTAAGCCTCAATTGGCTGGTACCGAGGATGTAAGCTGTTACGACGATGTTTTGTTGCGATCAAAACTTCTAGCGCCAGGCGGGACTCGAACCCGCACCTCCCTCTAACCGGGCGGGAATGCTCTACGCCATTACACCACCGGCGCCGTTTGATCGAACGCAACATCCACACCTCGTGGGACCCATCAGCACTCACCCGTACATCGGGATGAGCCGGCCGCTGATATCAGCATGGAACCAGTTAAGCTGTAGGTCTTGATAGAAATGATTCAAATCAGTTTCTTTTAAGCCTCAATTGGCTGGTACCGAGGATGTAAGCTGTTACGACGATGTTTTGTTGCGATCAAAACTTCTAGCGCCAGGCGGGACTCGAACCCGCACCTCCCTCTAACCGGGCGGGAATGCTCTACGCCATTACACCACCGGCGCCGTTTGATCGAACGCAACATCCACACCTCGTGGGACCCATCAGCACTCACCCGTACATCGGGATGAGCCGGCCGCTGATATCAGCATGGAACCAGTTAAGCTGTAGGTCTTGATAGAAATGATTCAAATCAGTTTCTTTTAAGCCTCAATTGGCTGGTACCGAGGATGTAAGCTGTTACGACGATGTTTTGTTGCGATCAAAACTTCTAGCGCCAGGCGGGACTCGAACCCGCACCTCCCTCTAACCGGGCGGGAATGCTCTACGCCATTACACCACCGGCGCCGTTTGATCGAACGCAACATCCACACCTCGTGGGACCCATCAGCACTCACCCGTACATCGGGATGAGCCGGCCGCTGATATCAGCATGGAACCAGTTAAGCTGTAGGTCTTGATAGAAATGATTCAAATCAGTTTCTTTTAAGCCTCAATTGGCTGGTACCGAGGATGTAAGCTGTTACGACGATGTTTTGTTGCGATCAAAACTTCTAGCGCCAGGCGGGACTCGAACCCGCACCTCCCTCTAACCGGGCGGGAATGCTCTACGCCATTACACCACCGGCGCCGTTTGATCGAACGCAACATCCACACCTCGTGGGACCCATCAGCACTCACCCGTACATCGGGATGAGCCGGCCGCTGATATCAGCATGGAACCAGTTAAGCTGTAGGTCTTGATAGAAATGATTCAAATCAGTTTCTTTTAAGCCTCAATTGGCTGGTACCGAGGATGTAAGCTGTTACGACGATGTTTTGTTGCGATCAAAACTTCTAGCGCCAGGCGGGACTCGAACCCGCACCTCCCTCTAACCGGGCGGGAATGCTCTACGCCATTACACCACCGGCGCCGTTTGATCGAACGCAACATCCACACCTCGTGGGACCCATCAGCACTCACCCGTACATCGGGATGAGCCGGCCGCTGATATCAGCATGGAACCAGTTAAGCTGTAGGTCTTGATAGAAATGATTCAAATCAGTTTCTTTTAAGCCTCAATTGGCTGGTACCGAGGATGTAAGCTGTTACGACGATGTTTTGTTGCGATCAAAACTTCTAGCGCCAGGCGGGACTCGAACCCGCACCTCCCTCTAACCGGGCGGGAATGCTCTACGCCATGCTGATATCAGCGGCCGGCTCATCCCGATGTACGGGTGAGTGCTGATGGGTCCCACGAGGTGTGGATGTTGCGTTCGATCAAACGGCGCCGGTGGTGTAATGGCGTAGAGCATTCCCGCCCGGTTAGAGGGAGGTGCGGGTTCGAGTCCCGCCTGGCGCTAGAAGTTTTGATCGCAACAAAACATCGTCGTAACAAAATATTGATACTTTATTCATTTCTTTGGGCCGGTGAAAATTTTCAATAAAGCTCGTAGTAAGTTTTCTTCGGACAACAATTTACTTTCATCTTCTTGGAGAGGGCGATGATCGCAGTTGGTGCGCCGGCTGTCGCGTGCACCCGGTACAAGATTCTTGGTTCGGATTCACGTTCAGGCCAACCAGGCTTTCCTTCCCTCCGGGCTCGGCGAATTGGTACCAGACCTGTCTGCGAAGGGAGAACACTGAGCTATTCGTCTATTGGTCATCGCAAGTCACTGTGTAGGTCAAATACGCATTCAAATCGCTTCCACGACAACATAGAAGTAGAAAGCGTGGCGCGCTTCACCGAGAGATTGATTAACATCGTTCTTCATCCTTTATTCCTTAATCGTTTTGATTTGGAAGTTGGTGAAGATGATTTCATTTCATTGTCAATTTTGCTTTGAAGTGTCCAGCATGACGTGAAAATGATATATTTATTATACCATTTTCCACATCAAATTGGACATTGCTCTAAACAAACTCTTAAATCCTTCTGAAATCAAAGCAAAAGTCTTTCATGTTAAAACGGGCTTCTTACAGGTTAACAAACTGCAGACTCTCCAAGATGGTTAGTGTAATTTCTTGTTAAACGAAAACTGATGTAAATTTCTGTGCTTTTTTAAAGATCATCTGCCCGTTCTGCCTGTTCTGAATGAGCGCAATCCCATACTTCAATAACAATTTTGTTAAAAAATATTTTTTGCGAGGAAACATAAGGAATTAGTTTTTCCAAAGCGCAACAAGGCAGCAATCATTTAGTGAGTGAAACAGCGAGACCATGCCATGCATTCGAAATGCGCGTTGTGATTTTTATTTGATTGATAGTGTAAATGTTGCTTACACGAATCATCAAGCTGAGGATGTGTGTGTGTTCTTTGCAATTGTCTTTGTTGCTTCGTTTACAGATGTGAAAGTTCATGTAAACTGGAATTTTGTTATCAATCGAATAGAAATTGCGACGTGCTGGACGATGACGTGGTACATTCTCTTCTTTTGTCACTAAAAATGGTAGCCTTCATGCTCTTTCTTCAACAAAGTGAAGAAGAAGCTCTTTAAAAAAGCCTTAAACCACCGTTTTTCCTCAAAATGTGAGAATTTTACGAAATTTTAAACAACTTTTAAGAAAGTCATACAAAAATTTTTCTTGAACAAAAATTGTTCTATCCTTTTTGAAAATTCTCTAGTTTAATGTGAGAGGAGCTCGTTTCAATTTGGAAGATGTTCAGATTGGTTTCGAGAGCGTTATGCTTGTTTAGAACAGTGTCCACTTTGAAGTGAAAGTGGTATATATGGACTATGAAGGCCAAGGGCGCGTGTAGCGCAGTCGGAGGAGGCGCCACTGCCGCGTGCACCCGATACCAGGTTCCTGGTTCGGATTTCCCGCCCAGGCCAACCAACCCTTCCATCCCTCCGGGGTCGGTGAATTGGTACCAGACTTGTCTGGGAAGGATAAAGCGCTGACTTGTTCATCGGCTGGCCACCGCAAGTCATTGTATGGCCAAATACGCATTCATGTCGCCTCCACGACATCCCGTGGAAGTAGAATGCGCTGGTGCATCCCAGATGGGATTGAGTAACGCCCTTATCCTTTATCCTTTTATCCTTTTTATCAAGGCCACGCCAAAGCAGCACGCGACGGACGGCAAAACTCGGGTTTCGCGAGGGGGGAGGGGCGTCCATGCACACTCCCGTCCGCCGCCCAGGCCCTGCCCTGCCTGCATCGCTCATTTGGACGAGTTTCAGAAGGGCGAGAACCGCGTCGCGGTTCGTGGAATCGTAAATTGGCGTGACGTCGCCCAAAATAAGTTCGAGCTGCCCATTCTGTACGCTTCAGTAACATTAAGCCACGTCTGACCACTGGGCTGTGAGTTTTCCTCAGAGAAACTTTTTTGTAAAACACAGATCGAAGGAATGGTATCCTATGAGGTGTTCAACATATCCTGGTCTCGAGAAATATTGTGAACAAGACAAGTGTTTGCTATCGACGTCCGAAGAGTGGAAGAGTAGCGTAACAAGTTCGACAGAAAAATTCAGATCAGGTCAAACCTATTGCTTGCTTATATATGTAGACCACAGTTTTCTATATTGTTCGCTTTTTGCATTTTTGTAGTGCCCACTGCCCTTCAGAGATTTTTGCAAGAATTAAGAGATACGATTCTTATATAGCTGGGATATGCAATCTTTGAAGGGATTAAAGAAGCTTGGCTGCTGCTACTGCATGGCTACTACCCTTGCTATTTTGTTTTTGTAATGCTGGACAGCAAGGAGCATTGGTTTTATTAGTTACTAATGTGAGCTTTGCTACTGAGAAACAGCAGCCTGTTTTTTGTGACCATTTGAAGAAGGGCACGAAGTAGTCGTCGCGGTGTTCTACTCTCTGTTTCTGACACCATCTCGTGAATGTTTTATTGAGCCAGTACTCATTATTCATAAGCAGTACTGCGCTGGACACCATCCCTGTGCGCTCGGTAATCTCGTCCGCAAATGAACGCTGTGCGCGCCCCTCGGCCCACTCCCCTTCGGGGATGTGTAGAGAACGCCCCTCCGCCCGCAGGAGCTATTTGATCACGTGTGTGACCCATGCAGTGACTTGTTGCAGCCTTGTAGGCTTTGTTTGACGAGCTGAGATGATTTCCTCGGAAGTCAACCAGTGATTCCGCGCGAGATCAAACCTCATACCGAATTTATCATCTGCACCCTCTTATGCATTATTTCAAGCATTTTTTTTCAAATTATTGTGGTACCACTTAGTATAGTAATTAAAGTAAAAACTAAAATATTGCCTTTCTTTTAATTCATCGCATCATTTTCCATTTCATGCCGGATTGTACTAATGCACTAATTTTCATTTTGCCGTTGCTTCATATATGTATGTATTAGGTTGGCAACTAAATTCGTGGACTCTCAAGCATCTTCAATGAGGTGTTTATCAACAAATAACAAGTAGCAGTTTTCAATCGAAGTAAGATCCCTTGGTAGGCAGTACTGCTTCCCATTTGTCAGGTAGGTGGTTCTCCCATCCATAGCTGTAGAATTCTTCTGCTTTTGAGGCCAAGAATCCTTGGAGGTGCATTTTGACCTGTTCCAAATTAATAAATCACCTTCCAACCGTGGAGTGCTGCAGCGAGCTAATAAGGTGGCAGTCACTCGGCGCACAGCCTGGGCTGTAAGATGGGTGAGCTAGACGCTCCCTGCCAAGGTCTTCGATTTTTTGAAGCATCCGATTCACGATGTAGGATCATGCGTTATCTTGCTGAAAGATAATGCCACTCCTGTAAAGCTGTCTGAACCGATTCTGGCGGAGATCGGCCCACGTGCGGTCAAGTTGAAAAGAGTAGATTTCAGCGTCGATGCGGGCACCGCTCCTGGTGCGCTCCCAGAAGTTAACACCAATCTTGACACCACCGAGCGGAGAGCACGTCGCGGGCTGGACGCTTTAAAAATCGAACACCTTGAGTGGGAGCGTCTAACTCATCCACCTTAAAGCTCAGAAAGTCACCGACTGACTACCACCTTTAGCTCGATGCAGCACTTTTTGGTTGGGAGGCGATTTATTAATGTGGACCAGGTCAAAATGGACTCCCAAGGACTGTTGGCCTTAAAAGCAGAAGAATTCTACAGCCGTGGGATGGACCAGCTACCTGATAAATGGAATGCAGTCCTGCGTTCCAAGGGATTTCATTTTGATTAAAGATTGTTAACTGTCATTTGTCAATAATTACTTTTGTTGAAAATTTTTGGTGGTCCACGAACTTAGTTGCCTACCTAATATAAGTGATTGGACAAAAATGAAATTTTATCTTGACGTCAAGCTCAAGCTTACTCTTTTGAATCAATCAGACATAATCATTCGGTTGGATGGAACGGTAGAAGTGAGTCAGCACATTTGTCGTTTACAGTTACCTTGCTGCTCATCAAATATGTCTAATGTTTTGGCGAATACTAAGCAGTTGAAATTCTATATGAGAAGTTTCATTCTTGAAGGGGAAACTCTCACAAACCATTTTGAGTTCAAGTGACGTATGCATGCACTCTGGTCTTCCAATTCCAGTTCCTGCGCATCTCATTTCATTAGGGGATGGCATTGAATCAGTAGCTGATCGGGATTCGCCGCGCATTTCACTTTTGTGAAACGAAAATTTCACCTCAACAATTTGAGTGCGCCTTTGGCTTTAACTGACTTGTGGTGGTCAGCCGATGGACATGTCAATGCTTTTGTCTTTTACAGACAGGTCTGGTACCAATTCACCGAGCACAGAGGAATGGAATGCTTGGTTGACCTGGCCGGGATCTGAACCAAGAGCCATGATTCGGTTTGTACGCGACGGCCAGCGCCTCCTACTGCGCTACGACGCACCCACAAAAACGTTACGTGAACCCTATGACTGCTTCTGGCCGAGTACCTTTTGAACCGGACTGAGTGATTTTTTCCACTGAGTTTAAAATAATTCAAATTGACAGTATTTTCTGGATGCAATTATCTCATTTTCACGTCGAATTGGATATTTTTCAAACCGAATTTCACGCTTTTCAAATCAAATTGGACTTCCTTCTAAATAAGCTTGACTTTTTGCAATCGAACGAAATATCGAAAAGGGACGTCCTCTAGATTAAACAAGTAACTCTCCAAGAGGGTTAGAATAAGGAAAATTCGGAAAGTCGCTCAGGCGTATGTCTCAGCGGGAGAAATGATTAGTACTGCGAGAATCTCCATCCTTCATACAGTAGAAAGATATTTCGTTTTTGCTGAGTTCTTGAACCTAAAGAGCTACGGGCCCTTGAAGTTGGGGGACAGGTACAGATGAGTATAACTTTCTTTGAAATTTTTTAAAATTCACATGTCACCTGTCGTGAATTACTTTGCGCCAATAGATGTCCTATTTCACCGTGGCACTATACTTTGTTATACTTTTTCATCGTATTTCGCTGATTGGCAGGCTTTTACACCTTATATAGGCCAAACGTTCCACGACTTCAGGAGCGTTTTATAATGGTTTTATTTATCCTCTCCATTTTCGATGATACAGAAGAACGCTATAATACAAAAGTTGAATTTTGGTGAGGCTAGAATCGATTTCGTTTCAATTTTACGGTTATGTCCTATGATCTTGTCCTGCAGTGGTAAAAGTGTTGTTATTCCGAGATTCAAATAATGCGCTGGCATAATTTGTGTATTGGAAAGACGACGATATGTTGTAGACATAACTAGAAAAGCGGCAGCTTGCCCACGAAATGGATGGATAGAATTGAACCCGTTGCTATGAATCTCGAAAACGCTTCGTCAAAGCAAGGTCATCATCATTACGAGTGGTAGCTAAGCGTATTTCTTTATCGCGTCTGACATTAAATAGTAATCATTAACCTTACCTTCAATGTCGTGGCGGCTTTGTCAACAGCAGAAGGTTGGTGGGCAAAGAATAAAATAATTCAATTATTTAGGGGTCACCATTCATTGCAAAGTCAGGAAGACATGGAATGAATGAAAGCACTCGATTGATCGCTTTTCGCTTGAATACTTGTAGTTAACGAAGGTGCATGGTGCTTGAGAAATTTTGTAGGCGCTTTTATTTGCACTCCTTTTTAAGTCGCTTAATGACCACATTTTAACTTTATATGTTACATATTACATTTTATCTATTATTTGTTTTTATTTTTAAGAATTCTATTAGTTTGCGTACGAATAAGTACGTTTTGGAACGTGTCTTCAATTTTTTAAAATCAGTACAAGTAAAACTTTATTGAGAAAAATATGCATCATAAAAATTAATGTACAGGGTGTCCCAAAAAATGAAAGCACTGTTTGAAAGCTGGTAACTTGAGAGCCAGTAAAGCTATTGAAGAATTCAAGAGCTCATATGGAAGCGAAGAAAACAGAAACACTCTGACGTACAGTGCGGGCGTTTCAAAGTACATACATATGTATCCACCCCATAACTTTCCCAGACCTCGTTTCGCGTTCATTTCTGCAGGCCCGCACTAGTTCACCTGGATTCCTCACAGTCGAAAATAGGTACGCGCTCACCTCCAGAAGATTGTTGCTTCTCACACGGGAATCAGACTTTTTTTGAAAAAAATGGGTGTTTCAAAAGTATGTATCCACTTACAAAATTGTTTTATCACATTGGAAAGTCGATCGGATCACCATTATTTCTTCTAGCATCACACATCCTATTATGCATGCCGTTGTTCTGGATGATTTTTCCTTCGACAATGTCCCAAGCAGTCGAAATCGCCGCCACGTCATTGAAATCTCGGTGTCGGTTATTCGCGTACACTCGTTGAACCAAGCTGCCCCACATGTTCTGCGTCGGCTTGCAGTCAGGCAGCGTTGTCCTGCTGCAGAACATGTGTCTTGTGTCTTCTGCTATCTTTTGCCACCCAAGAAAAGCAGAAGGCTAGACTGCAGAACACTTTAATACTCCAGACGTCCATGCGACGCGATGGAACACTAAGCTTCAGGTTTCCGCTGCTGTAGAAGCTAACCCATGTCATTAGTGATCCGCCTCCGAAGTTTCAACGACGGGAGCTTCTCGCAGGTCTATCCTGTATTGTCGTCGTATTCATCGGGACCATTCGGATTAAAAATTTTCATCTTTACCAACAAGGAAAAAATGCAGAGTAGTGAGGACAATTAATAACAAAATTGTAAGGCCCCGTTTGTACTTCGACGCCGAGCGAAGCGACGCCACATATTGTGGCCACATTGATCGGGCGACGCGATCGATCAATTTGGCCACTATACATACATGTCATACACGGCGTCGAAAGCATAAACGGGCCTTAACAAGCATTCAGCGCCCCACTCACAGCCAAGCGAGTCTAAAATGAGGAGTTTCAGACGAATGAACGGCTCAATTTCGACCGTTTGCACGTCGCAACATTTTCCTTATTCTGTGTTTTCATACGAGTCTAAAACACCTTCAGATGCATCATTAGCAGCAATGTTACAACCTTTCAGACAGTATGTGCATTTCTAGAATACCCCGCATTTCTCCGCAAACTGTAGTGTGTTTTTAAGCTTTAATCCTGAAAGCCTATAATAATCTTCTGTATTACAGATATCATGCCGACATAATTTTTTCTCTGTAGCAGTTTTCGTAAATATTATTCCACTTATTACTAGGAGTGGTCAACAAGTGTTTTTGTCTAGGCAAAACCACTTGGGCCTGGGTTTTACGCCTGGTGTTCGTATCAGATCATAGAGGCGCCTGTGTTGACGGCCCGCCCCAGAATAACGCCTCTTAGGCCTATGTTATACTTCAGCGACGCTGTTGTCGGCGACGTCGGCGACAGTGTTACGCAGGCTGCTACGCAGTGCGTAACAGCCCGCGCAACACAACCGACGCGTCGCCGAAGTATAACATAGGCCTTATTTGCGCTACCCAGCCTGACCTCTCCTATCACACTATGTACTGCTCCGACATCATGTAAAACACTTCTTCTGCTAATATTTTGACTATCATTTGATACATCCAACCTATGACGAGCTATTCATGAGCTAGGATAGGAATAAGACAGCTTTTATAATTCTTTTCAGTTACTTTTTTTTCGTCTCCTAGCCTTCTATAAATTACTTAGTGTAGGGCATTGCGACGGGAGTTGCCATAGGATCGATGCAGCCAGATGGTAATTACTAAATTAGTGCGGTTTGTAGTTTTAATATAGTTAGCGTTCATTTTGCTGTTGCTCTTTAACGGTTATTTTGTTTGTTCGATGATTTTGTTGATGTTGTAGCTCACCATTGAGTGCATTTTAAATGAATAAATAGGCACAAATCAGTCCATTCGGCCACCTTATGAAGAAATGATGACAAGTTTTCAAGTGAGACACAATCCGTCGAGTGTAAATGGAGGAATTCGGGCGAGTGCGTGGTGCATTCTGCAGAGCTCATATGTCAGAAAGTTTTTTTTGCTTTCATAAAGCCTCTTAACTTCTTCAGTACCTTTACTGGCAGAAAAGTGATCACCTTTCAAACAGTGCTTAAATTTTTCGAGACGCCGTGTATTTCCGCCAACGTTTCACATGGTCGTAAGTGCCCAGACTTGTAGAAGCAGTAAGTACGCTGAAGGCACATTTTAGCATCTCTAGACTCTTGGACGTTGTGCCCTTCATGAATTTGTTCAAAAGATACAGGAACAGCCAGCTAAAATATGACCTGCAAAAAACGCGATTTATCTAAACGCGACTTACCACTAGAGGTTATGTATCTGTGCAAAAACTACATCCCACTGCGGCTGTATGTACCCATTCTGGGTTGGTGCATGACCTCCTGCAGTTTGTGGCAAATGAGTTGTGAGAATCAGTCGACGACTCATTCCCAACGTCCGACCTTTCGGGATGTAGCTTGGTAATTAGCATAAAACGCTTGCCTGTTCCTATACATCTACAATAATTGCATTGATATCCGAGCAGTGCCCGCTGCTACATCTCAGCGAAAGCGATCAGTGATGAAGATCCTGTTGCGTTTGTGTCATTCTTCAATACCCTTCAATATATACCATTTTCACGTTGAACTGGACACTTTTCAAATCAAATTGGACACTACTCTAAACTAACCTAAGACTTTTCAAATCAAAGCGATTTTTTCCAAATCGAAATGAGCTTCTACAACATTAAGCTAGAGACTCCAAAAATGTTGGAATAATTTTTCGTTTAAGGAAAAATTTAGTATAACTTGCTTTGAGGTTTCAATTCACTTCCCAGTAAGAAAGCACATATTTTGAAATTTAAATAAAAAATTTATTTTTTGAGGAAAAACAATTATTTAAAGCTTATCTTGAAAAGTAGGCAAGCGGCCATTTAATGTTGTCAAAACAGAGATTGCGCCATGCCTCCATCTGAAAGTTCGCGATTTTTATTCGATTGATAAAAAAAATTTCTGTCTGCATGCAGTTCTACACCTGCAAGCGGTGTAACATGAACATTTGTAAAAAAACGCATGTTCTAACTTTCTTACTGCATGTAAGCAGTATTTACGGTTTCCGGGCATCTCGCCCTCCTCGACCGCAGTCTCGGCGCACGAGCCCTGTTTTATTTCGCGTCTGGTGACTCGCCACACCCCGGAGTTCCTTCCCTAGCCCAATCTGTGCTCTCCTCCGCTCGCGGGGGCAAGTGGCCCCGCAACCACAGTTCTACACCTGCAAGCGGTGCAACATAAACATTTGTAAAAAAAACACGCATGTCCTAACTTTCTTACTGCATGTAAGCAGTATTTACACTATCAATTGAATAAAAGTTGCGTTGAACTTTTTGAGTGCATGGCGTGATCAGGTCTTTTGATGCGCGACATGAATGCTGCCTTGCAGCACCCCAACATGAAATTTAAATTCTTATTTTTTTAGAAAAGTAAAAATTTTATAAAATTATTTCACTCATTCGGGCAGCTGAATTGAAAAAAATTCAAAAAAAAGTTATTCTAGGTTTTCCCTGGACAAAAAATTATTCTAACCATCTTGGAAAGTCTTTAGTTTAATCTAATTTCGATTTCGAGCTTAATTTAATTTCGATTTGGAAGGCGTTCAATTTGATTTCAAAGTTCATAGGCCAGCTTAGAAGAGTGTCCAGTTTGACGTGAAAAGTGCCCGATTTGATTTGAAAAGTTTTCATTTAGTTCGACAAGTGTCAAATTTGATCTTAAAAGTGTCCAGTTTGATTTGAGAAGTGTCCAATTCGATGTGAAAATGATATATATTTTTGAGACTAAACTCCCGCTGTTACTCTGAAGTTATTGCAGTTATTGCTTTGAGGTCAACTGCACTATCTTTGGAGAGAAATTCGTACTCGGAGCGGACTCGAACTCGATTAGGTTCGGTCTGCTGGGCGCTGTTAGTGGTGGCAACGTAGCGCATGCAGCAGGACACGACGAGCTCAGTCAAGATGTGTTCGTTGGCATCGGATCTTGTACGAGCGTGTAGTGATGCTCAGCCGTCGGCAGCCTGGTCACCCTCGGGAGGAGGACGTTCTGCCTGAAAGCGGCGCGAGCAATGACGCAGGACAGTACCTGCGGAGACAATTAGCGTCGACTCGCGCAACGACACGCGCCGCTTCGCACTCAGCCAGACAGCCCTCGCCGCGGAGGCGATGCTGACCCAGCCAACCATGGAGGCCTGTAGGTCGACCAGATTTGGTCTGATTATAATCGATAGAGGGATAGGAGGCTCAGACGGCTTGCATCGGCAGTCCAGAAATTGGGATTGAAACTGATTTTTCCATGGAACTTTATAAGGATCACACCATACCCACTTCGTGGCGGGGTCCGCTATTCCGGTGTCATGACGCCACCTTTCCCGATCCAGCACTACATAGGGGTGGACACCAGCTACTTTCAAGTCCGGATGTAACGTATCAGGTCACCGCTGCTTCGGGCGCCCTCTAGGCCGCTTTCCTATTACCTCGAAGTTAAGGCCTATCTTGCGGACGCTGTCTTCCTTTCCACCGTAGAACGTGGACGTACCATCGCAAGCGAGCTTCGCGCATCCTGTCAGCTATCGGCGCGACATCGAACTTCTGCCGAATGACATCGTTTCGGATGCGGTCCATGCGCGTGACTCCAGCCGTCCAGCGCAGCATCTTCGTCTCCATGACGCTGAGGCGCGTTTCAACTTCCTTCGTGGCAGGCCAACACTCAGCGCCGTACATCGCTACTGGCCGGACGACTGCTCTGTAGATCTTCGACTTAAAGCGCTCTGGTATCCTGTCGCAGAGCACGCCAGTCAACGAGCGCCACTTGGAGCAAGCTGCACTCACGCGTGAATTCACTTCGACCATCAGTTTGCCGTCAGACGCGACTGCTGACCCCAAGTACCTAAAAGCCGAAGTGCGTGGGAGCTCGATGCCGTTAACCTTGATGGAGCTGGACTCAGTAAAGACTCTCCGTTAGGTATTCGGTCTTCTTCACGTTCAGTTTGAGTCCAAATCGCTCCAAGCGATCACACCAAGCTTGCAACTCTCGCTCGAGTTCACCTTTATCTTCGCTAGCGAGCATCACGTCATCGGCATAAAGCGACGTCCGGGGGACGGGCTTCTGAAGATCTCGTGTGATGGCATCCATAACGACAACAAAGAGGAGTGGCGAAAGCGCAGAACCCTGGTGTACTCCGACAGAGATGGGAAACTCCATTGAGGTTCCAGCTGCAGCTTGAACTCGACTCTTTGGACAAGAGTAGAGAATTCACACCCACTCTATGAGCTCTACAGGAACTCCATGTTGACGAGGGCGTACCATATCACTTCACGCGGTTCGGAATCGTCGTACTTTGGCGCCAACACTCAGGCACTTTCTTCTCCGCCACAACCTGATTAAAGAACTTCGCCAACCGCTCAGCAGGGTATCAGTACTTGGAATTCCATAAATCAGCTGCCACATCATCGGGTTCAGTCGCTTTACCTGTTCTCATCTTCTTCAAAGCCGCTTCAATCTCCTCCACGGTAATCTTCTGAACGGGGCCGTGGGTTGGAGCAGTAGAAGGGATGGCTGGATGAGGAAATTCTACTGTAGAGATTTCCTCAAAGTAATCGCGCCGCGCCACTGCTTCAATGCCTTCTTGCGGTCCATAAGAAGATGGCCGTTCTCATCATTAATGCCGAAGAACTTCTCGATGTCCTCGGTCTGCCGATGGCGAAACTTTGCAAGTCGGTACAGATACCGCTCACCATAGCGCGACTCGAGCTTCTCGTTGACATTTCCATGTTGAGTGGCTTTTGCAACAGCCACCGCCTTCTTTGCAGCCTTCATGGCTTCTTGGTACTTCCGCCAGTTATCGGTCTTCTTTTCGCCGAGAAACACGTGATAAAGCGACTTGTTCTCTCGCACTTTTGCTTTCACGTCGTCTGTCCACAGCCATGCCTGCTTGTCGACCTTCCGTCGCCCAGGCTTCGTAATGCCGAGTTCCTACTGTGCAGCTTGACGAATCGCGTCGGTCGTTTTCTTCCAAGTTTCGTCGACAGTCGTGACTGTCGGTAAGCGCACGCGAGAAATCACAGCTGCTTCCTTCTTTCTTATTCGGCACCACTTGATTCTTGCAGCATCGCATCGCTCGACCTGCTTCAGCCTCGGAGGGCGATCTTCAGAGTGCAGATCAGCGGTCGGTGCTGTAGACGACCGTCTCATACGGCACGATCTTCGCGTCTGTGACAAAACTCCGGTCGCGATCTCTCACAAGGACAAAGTCTACCTGAGTCATGGTACTCCCACTGTAGTGTGAGATAAGGTGCGAGTCGCGTTTTCGGAAGAAGCTGT
>OX377206.1:319533-473480 GCA_947396885.1 Heligmosomoides polygyrus polygyrus | reverse complement strand
ATCAGTAGCCTGGAAGCATGCCTCTAGTTAATTCTGGTGTAAATAACAGCTGATATTTAACGGAAGCTAAACAGCGTCTGAAAATAATTGTTTAAGGGATATTGATGCAAGATTCTTTTCTTGCTCATTCGATAGAGCTTGAAATTCTGATATAGAAGATGGTAGGGTTCAGACCAGTCCCATATTGTGGACTGCCAATGCAAGCCGTCGGAGCCTCCCATCCCTCTATTGATTGTAATCACACCAAATCTGGTCGACCTACTGGCTAACGTGGTCGGCCGGACCAGCATCGCCTCCGCGGCGAGGGCTGTATGGCTGAGTGCGAAGCGGCGGGTGTCACTGCGCTAGTCGACGCTAATTGTCTCCGCAGGCACTGTCCCACGTCTTTGCCCGCGCCGCCTTCAAGCAGAACGTCCCTCACCCGTCACCCTCAGTCCCCTGCAGTTTTGAGTGCCTTAGTGAGAAGTCGTTACTAGTTGCGTTGGTTTCAGGTACGATCACAGAGTGAGTCCGAAGGTCTGAACAAGATACGCTTCAGTCAGATTAACCTGGACGCACTGCGCATCCGATCACGGGACATCGTTGAGGAATGCGGTGAGGGTATTTGCACTTACTCTCGAACACCTCTTCGGTGCTCATCAGTCGCGCTGCGTTTTTCATCACTTCTGGAGTGACATTTGTGTTCGGGTCTTGTCCGTTAGCTCAAGCAGAGAACGTTTTCAGATGAGGCAAGCGACAGTGAATCAGACTCGGGCTCTTCCACATCCGAGGATACGGATGCCACTTCGAAAGGCTGTGCCACGATCGAGCAGATTATTGAGGTGCGTACCATGCATTGAAGACGATTCAAACAACGATACACACTGATAGTTACTACGGACGCAGAGATACATAGCTTGGCTACTCACTCATGCTCTCCAGTTCTGTCTCCTGACGAAGTAGCGGTTGTATGACGTGACGGTTGTTTCTTTGCAAAACGAAGTGACGGAGGCTGACAACAGAAATGGTCAAGCTCGTAGTCCCTTAAACACAGAAATTTCTAGAAAAAGATCGCGCAAAAATAGTCTGCGACTCCTTGACTGTCAGCAGAAGGAAGCCTGGAAGCTGTCCCTTGAAATAAGCGAAAAACGCCTGTACGATTTATTTATTTTGTACGTGAACCATCACACATGGTTAAGACAAAAAACAACAAATGAGATTTCAAAATGAACAAGTAAAATGAATAAAATGAAACAAAAATATAAATGTGCAGGTGGCACATTGCTAAGCGAAAGTTTGTTTCCGGCTATTTTCGCGCCTCAGTGTGTTACCTGCACTAACCATAAAGTTCATTTCTGCCATAGGGAAGGCAGCTCACCGATTCCGGTTGGATGTGGCAAAAGTACAGTCCCCCCTCGTTACAGTGCGTTTGAAGGGACCGGAGAAAGTCCGCGTTATAACGGGAATCGCGTTCGAAGTAATCGAATAATAAAAATGGTCGGTCTTAAGCAACTCTTAAGACATAATAAGGGATAAATAACAGCGTTAATAAATCGGTCCTGGGTTGCGCCGCACATTCTACTTCTATGGGATGTCGTGGAGGCAATTTGAATGCATATTTAGCCTATACAATTACTAGCTGTAGTCAGTGTTTTATCCTACCCAAACAAGCCTGTTATCAATTCACCGACCCCGGAGGGATGGAAAGGAAAGGCTCGGTTAGCCTAGTCGGGAGATCTGAATCAGGAGCGTGGAATTGGCTGTAAGCCCCACCTCTCCCGGCAACGCTGTTACGCGTTCTTCGACGTAATATTTCATAGGATAAACGACAACTTTTAGGCCTGCTAAGGATATTCATTTCTTTCATCGTTTTGGGTAGATGAACCGGTGGCCTTTCTGCAACGACAGCTAGCATTCATCTAAGTTCCGTTACTCATTGGAAAGTAGAGTCTTAAGTACAGAATTGGAAGAAATCCTGGAGGAGGCGATTCAGTCGATAGAAAAAAATTTGATCCTGCTTAGGGAAGAAGTTACCCGACGAACACCCAATCGATGCTGCAGACAAAACTGTTGCCGTTTCCGGTGACTCCAAATTAGTGACTGCACTTAAATTCTTCTCGTCCTTGTGCCTCTCACATTTACGATTCGATTTTCCATCCCAAAAATTACTTGAAGGCTAAGCGTGGCTATTACTCGCCGTCCTTGAAACGCATTCCTTGCTACATCCAGGTTCCATGCAAAACACCAAAATCGGTCCGGTTTGCTGATGATAGCGGAAAGGAACTCTACTCCGTTCGGGTCATGACCGAGCCCAGCGACTATCCGCCACAGATTAATCCCAGTGTGTTAAGGAAGCTGAGAGGTTGGTTTTCCGTGCCGGTTCTCTAGCGATCTATCTACCCGTCACTGCTTATTTTAAGGTGATTCGTACGAAGAAGAAACGCCTCGAAACGAGCCACCTCCCACGTGGACTTTGTCATTCAAACAACCAGCCAGCGAATACGTTCGATTCAGAGAGACATTGGCGAAGGTGGATCTGTTAAATCATCTCATTAGAGCAGAACACTACCTCCATCTGTAAGACATCTGTAAGACCGCAATTAGTGCACTACATACTTTCGACACTCAGATGAAGCCGCCCAGGTTGTTAAAGTATATATAAAGGATAAAGGACGGCGTTACTCAATCCCTTCTGGGATGCGCCAGCGCATTCTACTTCTACGGGATGTCGTGGAGGCGACATGAATGTTTATTTGGCCATACTATGACTTGCGGTGGCCAGCCGATGAACAAGTCAGCGCTCTATCCTTCTCAGACGAGTCTGGTACCAATTCACCGACCCCAGAGGGATGGAAGGCTTAGTTGGCCTGGGCGGGAAATCCGAACCAGTAACCTGGTATCGGGTGAACGCGACAGTCGCGCCTCCTCCGACTGCGCCACACGCGCCCTAACCGCGTAAAGTATATATGGGGGGATAAAAGGATAAAGGACGACGTTATTCAATCCCTTTTGGGATGCGCCACGCATACTACTTCTACGGGATGGCGTGGAGGCGATTTGAATGCGTATTTGGCCATACAATTACTTGCGTTGGCCAGCCGATGAACAAGCCAGTGCTTTTTCCTTCCCAGACAAATCTGGTACTAATTCACCGACCCCGGAGGGATGGAAGGCTTGGTTGGCCTGGGCGAGAAATTCGAACCAGGAACCTGGTATCGGGTACAGGCGACAGTCGGCACCTCCTTTGACTGCGCTACACGCACCCTCCCAGATTGTTAGTTAGAAGAATTAAATGAGGCGTAGTATGCGCAAACGACGCTGTTTTGTCATGCCTTTTAAGTCGACAGTAGACTTATATTGATAGATCGACTGTGGGACTTCCCATTTTACCATTAGCATCGGAAAATCTTAACAGTTGCAAAAATCTGTTTAGTCTTATATTTGAAATTACACTCATTCTGCTTGCAAGTGGCCATGATTTTGTTAGAATCGTCAACCGTCCTAATGCCCGTCGTTCATAGCTCATCATTTAGGACCGTGTTTCGCTTGAAAACGTCGTTGTAAAGCCGGATTCGTCGAAGATAGTCGGCACCATCAAGGTGAGCAAGGTTTGAGACTCCGTTGCCAGGGGTTGTGGTGCAACTTCTAGTCGAGAACCATTATTGTACAGCGTAACGCGTTTTTTAAAAAGCAGAATTGTTAAACAATTCGATGCAATCAGTGCCAAATGAATCTGCAAGGCAATGCTGCAGCGCGTCTGAAATTGACCTTTCATCTCGATGTCATCGAACGGTCGTTGAAATTTGATTGCCGGCAATAAATACGATAAGGTGGTCGTTACGTTCGTTCTCCGAGGGCGAGAAAAATTAGAGTCCCAGCCAAGACGCAAAGTCACCTTTAATGTGAGCGCGAAGAAATGACGACGAGCCGCCGACGGACGACGCACGGATGTGTGCGTTCTTTGCCATTCATTTAAGAAGAAGTGATACTTCAACCTTATCTGTAAGACAAACTCCTTTCTAAGGGTTAGTGCAGCCTTTTTTGCATAAAACACATGAAAAATGCAGTTCTCTATGATTTGTTGTACAGTCCGAGCAAGTAATAATTTTTAGGCTGTGATGGTCTAGAAATGGATTAAAAAGTTGTTATTCACATTCATATTTTTTACGTATCTTATTTTATATAAATATCACTTATTATTACCCAATGGTAACCTTGCCTCTATAATCAATCACGACAAACTAATAACCGATAAACAGTTTTAAAACTAACGTATTAAGGAGCTAATGAGCGAAGTGCTTAATTATTTAATTAGGGCTTTCCAATGTTGGACTGTTGTTCCAGTTTTTTTTTTCAATTCTTTCTAATGAAAACACATTTAGTACTATCTCAGTTGTATTTTGAACCGTTTTATACTTACCAGGGAAGGGTTCCGACTTCCCATGGAACTGACAGGTTGAGACCAGGACAATTACATAGAAAGAGCTTGGAATGCTGATTACGAATGTGGGTGTCAAAATTGCAAAATGAAACTCCTGAGTGAGTTATGGCTTTCATAAGTTGGGTGGCCTGACCACAGACCGTGCGAAAGAGCAGGCGCGAGAGCGATGAGTCGTTAGGGCCCGGTAGGAATGATACGCCCCTTGCAGCGGTGGCGTAGAGGTAGTGCTCCCGCTCGTTATGTGTTACGTCGTTGGTTCGGCCCTCATTGCTGCCAGTGTTTTGCATATCATGATTTATCTTCGCAATGGTCTTTCATTCTCAATTATGACGCGTGTTTGGTTAGAAAGCCGGGAAAACTATCATACTGTTTGTAAAAATGTCTGGGTGCAAAAAACTGCTATTGTGACATTTTTGCTTACTACTTTGCACAAATAGAGTCAAAATCTTGTATGGAACAACTGGAGGTGTTTCTAACAACATTGGCGTTCATGGAACAAAGCAAAAAAGTATGTGCAGCAAAAAGATTATTCTACTTATGATGAGAAAGACCAAAATGACGTTGATCTACTACAGTTTTGATTGATGTGGAAGTCTAAAATGTCGTCGATCTACTGCTTTTTCATCACTCACTATATCCTTTTCACTAACAAAGGTGGTGTCCATTCTTCTCGCTGGCTTGGTATAAGGCAGGTTTCATCGATGATCGCCCAGGTGTTTTTGTCACTACTGGTGAATATTTGTTCGATATCGCTGCAATTGGCTGTTTTGTTGCCGGCTGTAGCGTGGCTGCGTGTATAAGACGTGCAGTGTGTGAGCAACATGTCTGCTTCACACATTTTTTGCTTTGTTCCATGAATGCCAATGTAATTAGAAACACCTACAGTTGTTCAATATAAGTTGGGCCCTATTTGTGCAAAATAGCAAATAAAAATGTGACCATTCCAGTATTTTGCCTTCAAACATTTTACGAACGTGTATGATAGTTTCCCCGACTTTTTAATCATGAGCATGTGCCATAATTTAGAATAAAGGGTTATTTCGAAGATAAATCATAACGTGCAGAAAACCCGTCAACAAATGGGGACCGAAGCAACGACGTCACCCGCGGCGAGCGGGAGCACCACCTCTGAGCCACCGCTGCAGCTGGCGGACCATTCTTATGGAGCCCCAACGACTAATCGCTCTCGCGCCTGCTCTTTCGCACGGCCCTCCTGTGGTCAGGCCACCCAACTTATGAAAGCCATAACTCGCTCAATAGTTTTATTTTGCAATTTTGACATCCATACTCGTAATCAGCATTCCGAGCTCTTTCTTATGGTCCTGAGCTCAACTTGAAGTTCCATGGGAGGTCGAAACCCCTCTCTAGTTAGATATGAGCTATACATAGATATATCTTTAGATGCGGTCAAAACTTGCGCCAGGTAGGGCTTGAAAGGTGAGGAGTGATCTGCAGGAAAGCGGCTCAGGCAAAGAACACGGACAGTACCTGCGGAGACAATTAACGTCGACTCGTGCCGTGACACCCGCCGCTTCCCGATGAGCCAAGGCTGCTCTCGCTGCGGAGGCGAGGATGACCTAGCCGACCACGGGAGTCTCCAGATCAACCAGATTTTGGTGTCACTGCAGTCGATAGAGAGCTAGGAGAATCAGAGGGCTTTTAGTTGCAGTTCAGAAATTCGGATTGAAGTGAACCCTACTATCTCCTATATTAGAATTTCGGGCTCTACCGAATGAGCCAGAAAGGGATCCTGAATTAACAACCCTAACCCTTTTTTTCTGACAGAAGAAGAAAAAAGAAGAAAAATTTTTTTGGGCGCGTGTAGCGCAGTCGGAGGAGGCGCGACTGTCGCGTGCACCCGATACCAGGTTCCTGGTTCGGATTCCCCGCCCAGGCCAACCAAGCCTTCCATCCCTCCGGGGTCGGTGAATTGGTACCAGACTTGTCTGGGAAGGATAAAGCGCTGACTTGTTCATCGGCTGGCCACCGCAAGTCATTGTATGGCCAAATACGCATTCATGTCGCCTCCACGACATCCCGTAGAAGTAGAATGCGCTGGCGCATCCCAGAAGGGATTGAGTCCTTTATCCTTTATCCTTAACCCTTTTTTTCAGGCGCCGTTTATTTTTCGTTAAACATCAGTTATTGTTTATATTAAGATAAACTGGTAGGCACGCTTCCAGGCACGAAGAATCCAACTAAATAGACGAGAGACCTTTTAACAAAAGCGTAAACGCGTCAGTTTCATATAGATATTCCTTAAGCATTTCGTAAGTGATTTTTCTATGTAACTTTATGCTGCACAACATCATATCTTTCGAGACCTGGTAAGACTGAACAGGTAGCTCACCTAATCTAATGTTCAACAAGAATAAATTCCATAAATTCAGTGGCGTGCCTTGACATCTTGCTGACATCTTCTTATTTCTCCGGGACTACATAATTCATCTCGAATGGTAGCGTCTGGTGAACCCATAGCGGATAGTTTACCGTCATTACTACACATTCTCTCTCCTTCGTGCAAGTTTAGCCTGGACGAATGCCTCGCAGCTAATCCTGATCTAAATAAAAACTGTCATTTAACGAAAAAAAGAGGAGCATCTGAAAAATGGCCTTTAGGGCAGTCGAATCAGGTCCTTTTCTAGCTCATTCGATTGAACACGAAATTTTAATACTGGAGATGGTAGGGTTGACATCAGTCCGCATCTTGACTGCCACTGCAACCTCTCTATACTTCCAAGCCGTGTATCGACTGTATTTGTACCAAGTCTGCTCGATCTGCAGGCTTCCGTGGTTGGCTGGGTCATCACCACCTCTGCGGCGAGGGTAGCTTTGGGTGGTCGGGAAGCTGCGAGAATCACGGCGCGACTTGGCGTTAATTTGATCCGCAGGCACTATACTTGTTCTTTGCCGGCACCGCTTTCCGGGAGATCGTCCCCCTCCCGGGCTCGAAGGCTGTTATTATGATTTGCGGGCCGGATGCTACCTCATTACAACACCAACGCTGTTTCACCGAACGCAGAATTTGAAATCTGAGCATTGAACTAAAAAGCAGGTGTTTTAACCCACTGACGTTGAGGCCCGAATAATCTTAATTATTTATGTTGTCAACTTTAAGCCCTAATTTATACCTGCGCCGCCACGTCGCGCGACGCCACGATCACCGTAGATATCGATTCCTCGCACCGCTCGATCGAGCGCTGAGTTTATATGCGATACATTGAGGTGGCTGATTATAGGGCCAGTCTGTGCCGAAAATGTGTCCTCGTTGAAACATTGTTAGTTTTCCTTTATTTAAACCAATGAGCATCATGATGGTGGGCTTCGTTGACTGTTTTTGCAAGTGTACACCAACGTCTAGATTTGTGGAATGCTGCCAAAAGAGTACATGTTGCGAAGGCACCCAGCATTGGGAGGGGGGGGGGTTGGGAACGCGCCAGCCAATCATAGCGCAGCACAGCACCGACTGTACCTAGGTGATCAGGTTACCCGTTTCGTGTTGTTTTTGGACCGGAAGGCGACACGGAAATGGGCACTGTTCAACACTAGTTCTGTGTTGAACACATTCAGCATATCAAGTAAAAAGAGTTCTCCTTCATATAACTGTAAGAGAAATACTGTTTGACAACTATATTCTCAACTCTCTTGAAATTGGTTAAACTACCAAAAGAATGTGCTCAAAAACGGCAACGTCTGAACGCGAGGCAAAATTAGTGTGCCAGCAAAGACTATGTATGCATTGTATGCTAAGAAAATGCACTCAACATTTGAATGATCATAAAATTCTTGATCCATTAGTTACAAATAGCTACGAAAACTTTCTAAGCATATAGCACAGTGTCAGGCCGGGGGCATACTTCCATCGCCGCGATGCCATCACGGCGCTCAGTTCATGGCCATTCCGCCGCACGCGGCCGAATAGTCAAAGAAAACCTCGCCGCGGCCGCCGCAACAGTGGCGGTCGGCATGCGCGATGGCTTCCCGCGCCCATCGCGGGCATGGCATACTTTTTCGCGCCGCGCGCGGTGTTTAGCGTTGATCCTGGACGGATCGCCGTCGCGCTCCCTTGTAGAGCGATGGGCGATGCGACGAGCACAGAGAAATTCAAATTCTTTCGCGTCGCTCTGCAAAACTCATCGCCGCGATTCAATCGCGGCGACGGGAAGTATGCACGAAGCCTCATGAAGCAAAGGGTTCAGTGAAGGTTGTGCCCTGCGCTTGTCTGCCCCGAGATTACATCAGTGTTCCTGATCAAAGGTGCAAATATTTCAATTTTTAATTTCGTTAGATCCATTTATCCTATGGACTTATCCATTTTTTAATGAAGCATCACGAATATCTACCATGAGCTGTTATTTTAATTGACTAAGGTGACTTATTGATTTCTGAAACAAACAAAGCATCTAGGAACTGTCCAGCCGTGTCACCTTCATATCAGGGAGCTTCTAGGCTGAAACAGACTGAATATTCCTACGGAGGTGTGGACTTACCAGGACTAATCAGTCATCCAGTTTGGTTGCAAGGAACGTTCTGTCTGTTTTTGAGGCAATTATTCAAAAAGTCATAACTCCGCCCAAGAAGCAGCTTTTCACTCAAACTAAAAACCGTTATATGCGCCTCTCCCTGCCATTCAGAAAGCATCAAGTGATCGCATTCTCTTAAAATCGTGATGAATTATGGCGCTTGGAGCCAGCGAAGGTGAATTCGACATCATGTTGTTTCACAAGCATTGCTTCTCTAATGAAGGCATCCGGATGTCCCACAAAAAAGCAAGCGGTTAGGACTAGGTTTGATGATTATATTGCATGACGACGATCCTTGATCTAGGGTTTGTTAAACTTTTTCCTAACGATCCTTAAAACGTGTGCAGACGGGTCGTCATGCAGGAAGCATAAAATAACTGCCATCCATAGGCTCCAGACTTAACTGGTTCAGTTTAGCAAACTTTTTCTCTAGATGTCCTGTAGGATCGACTGATAGTAGTTTGAGTTTGTTTAAAACCGAAACAACGGACCAGTCCGACTGTGGATCTCCAGTCCGCTTCGGATGACTTCAGTTTTTTTATTTATTACGTGGCTAAAATGCATGTGAAGAACAATATAATTAAAAACAGTATAGAATGACATCCACATGACATTGGCTAACGATCCAGACCAAAGTGTAGTAGAATGATAGAAAGTACACGCTAAAAAAACACCTAGAGAATGAAGAGTAGAAAGGAGAACAAACCAGAGGGGCTCTGCCACAAGATCTCGTTATGCCCCAGAATTATTTATGAATCGAATTGCATTCGTAATAAATGGCTTCAGCTTGTACGGAATAACTGAGTTTTTGGTAAGCTTCATATAATGCGAACCTGCCCTGTTAACAAAAAAATTATGTCGAATGGAAGATTTTGCAGTACTTAGTGAAAGTTTCTCTCCCCCACCTCGGGTTCTAAATGGTCTCACCATGAAGAAATCACGTTTGTCAAGTCCACAGAAACCATGGAGAATTTTGTGTAGCATTACAAGGTCGTGTATTCTTCGTCTGAATGAAAGCGTCTGTAGTCCGAGTTGTTTGTTTCTTGCTTCACTGCTGAACTGTAGAAGGTTTTGATTATGGATTGGTGAGCTATGGTAAATTTTCAAGTCATCAGCAAAACCTATGCATTTCACTCCTGAACTCGTTATTAGTGACGGTAGTTCGTGAGTATAAATATTAAATAGAATAGGGGATAGAACGCAACCTTGTGGAACGCCACTAAGAGCCGGTTGCGGTGCTGAATAATTGGAATTCACGCGTACAGTAAAAGCTCTGCGATCTAAAAACTCAACTATCCAAGAAATTATTCGAGGGTGTATGCCCACCATGATCAATTTAGCTTTTAGTCTCTTATGGCATACCCTATCAAAGGCTTTTGCAAAATCAAAATAAATCACATCAAGCCATCCAATGTCACCTATGTCATTGGTCCAATCATTCAAGGCCTGTAGCATACATAGCTGTCTCAGTGGATCTTTTTCTCTGGAAACCATGTTGGTCTGCTGAGATTATGCTGTGGTGATCCAAGTGTGCAACAATTCTCTTTTAAGAATTTTTTCGAAAAGACGGGCGAACATAGATGTGACACTAACCGGTCGATAATTTTGCGCTGTCGTACATATATGGAGGCTTTTTCGGTATTGGAGTAACTATAGCGCTCTTCCATCTATGTGGAACTTCAGCTGTCATAAAGCTTAAATTGTAAATAAATTCAAGAGGCTTGACAATACTTGCACTTACTTGTTTGACAAAGAAAAAAGGTATTTCGTCGGGCATTTGAGAGTAAGACGTAGGCCACCTTGAAAGTTCTTCGTACAATTCGTCTGCATGAAACCAAACAGAATCTTCCATGATGGGGAACGCATTGATTGGAGATGGTATATTGTCGAGAAAATTATCAGTGAAAGCCTTTAGGAAAGTGTCTGCTAATAGTTCAGCTTTATCTACGTCGTTTCTGACAATGCTTCCATCTTCTGCGACTAAAACTCCAATACTTTTTCTCTCTTGAAGTCTTATCTCATGAATTTGTAGCAGGCTAATTTGCCTTTTGCTTCAACAATTTTCTTTTTTTGACAGCAATTGTATTTTGCAAGTTTATTAGAAAATTTGAGATTTATACGCTTATATTCACCCCAGTTATCAGAGGAATTGTTATTTACTGCTTTATTCCAGGCTGCATGTCGGAGATTGAATAAATCTAGGAGATATTTGGGTAAAAATTTACCACAGGCTGGGACTTTCTGGACTGGAAACTTGGATGGAGTGTTGCAGTATAGCAAGAAATAATTCGTATTTTTCATCTACGGAGTTGGGCAAAACAGGCTTCAAAAAGATGGTGGAGGCTCATAAATAGGTCGTCACTTGTACGTATGCTTTGAAAGGAGATGTTGTAGTAGTCCAAAGATGTCAGTGATTCTTCGGAAACACATTTAGTTGCAAAGAGCAAGTTTTTTAGTTTCCAAAAAGTGCAAATTATTAAGTGGGTGGTTAGGGATCAGAATTTAGTGCGCATTTATATCACGAGCGCGCACAAACTGTCAGAACTTTCCTTACAACCTATATCATCTTAGGTCCCAGAACGAATTCTGATTACTAGTTTTGGTGATTACAATGTAACTGCTAATGTTGAGTATGCAGATATCTGTGCAGTCATCACATCGTCCATGATGCCACTGGTTTCTAAAACTGTTGAGAGAAATGTCTTTCCTTGTCGGAAAATGATCTAGGTGATTGCTCTAGTTTTAGATATTACCCGAGTGAGTTTCTAAATGCTGTTCTGTAAGTAGCCTAAAGTGGGTAACTCGGTTAAGTCCACTGTTTAAAAAGCTACAGCAACAAGAAGTCAGCGAAAACCCATCGCAGGAACTAGATATGGAAACACCGGAGAGACTCCACGCTGAAATAGTGAGAAATAGTGATACAGAATAACGAATTTGTTTTCGTTTATTGCCCTAGTAATAGCTAGAAGGTTATCATAACAATATTATGAATTCATGCTTCGTTACGTTATGCTATATGCTCCTTTTTTGCGAAATTCTTGAACCTGCCGAGTTATTGCGTCTAATATTTTACTATGGAATCGCACAGTCCCCCAAGGTGACATTTTTCCAACATCGAACTCGCAGAAAAATTCAAAAATACTGCTTTATAGGTGCGGAGTCAGATGTCTGTGTCCTTGACCCTACAGTATTTTTGCACGTTTCTGCATAATAGGTGCTTACAAGGTGTCGTCTTGTGAGACTATAGACGTTGGATATCAGGACCGGCTCACAGTAACCGCAGTGCGCGTCGCGTAAAAGCGTGTTTGGTGCAAGCTGCAAGGGCACGATGAACCTTACGCCTAATATCGCAGATACGCTACTCACGAGCACCATTATAGTACACCGCTCAGGGGAGCTCGCAGCTGGGTTGGGGAAGCGAAGGACTCCAGGGTGTGGTGCATCCAAGCTGCTCGTGTGGAGACTCTCCGAACGCAGAACCAGGCACGGGAAGGGGTTCCAGGGTGTGGTGGATCCTCGTGTGGAAACCGCTCGCGTCGCTCAGGGGGAGTCCGCAGAGCTTCCAGACGTTCAGCAACCTATGCACCTGCAGACATTCTGTTGTGAGCTTTAAATGGCAGTTTCCTACTGTCCTTATTGTAATGTATCTGATATAGAAAAAGGTGCCACCACTCAACATTCGAAAAGAACTGGAATCACTGAGAGAAACTATTTTTTTATTGCGCTCTTCCAAATGTTGAAACCGATGGCGGTTCATGTGATAGCTCCGAACCAGGCGTGTTCCAAAATATCAATGTGTCAGTGGAAACAATTGATGTGTATTGCATCATTTCAATACATCTAACATCACTTCCTAACTGCACCCCACCTAGCAAGTCGAGTTGTAGAGAAAATTGATGTGTGATGCTCCATGTGGCAGGTCATGTCAAGTGAGGAAGCGTGAAGGGTTAAGAGGGCGCCCGAAAGCTTCCGCGTCTGCGATTTTAGCCGTAAGGTTCTCCCCCGCAGCATGCTCCAATCACGCTTTTACGCGACGCGCAATGCAGTTACGGTGAGCCGGTCCTGATATTTGACGTTGATAATCGTTTGACTGACAAATACTTGGAGCACGAATATGACGATGAGCATTAATCTGTGGAAGATTCTGCTGCTCGCAAAGATCTGAGCAAGAAAAATTGCAATAAAACTCGCTTCTGACGCGGTTTCAGATGCACTTTTGAAAAAAATGGCGAGTATGTGTCATTTCCGTTTCCGCGTTTCGTATTCCGGTTTCCGGCCATTTTTGAGCGTTTCCGTTCCACCTTTCGTCTTCCGTTTTTCCAGAAAAATTTCCGCACATCCCTGCTGACCATGCACGCTCTCTCTGAATGAGATACCTACTCGATGTTGTCCGATTGGCTGGCGCGTTCCCAGTTTCCATTGCTGCGCACCTTCGAGACATGTACCATCAGAAGTCAGGGCGCAGTAAACAAGCTGCATCGATATGTGCATGTGTTCTGTTGAAGGATCGGTTTTCAGGTGGGGAACATCGCATTCGAAAAGAAGGTCTTCGTCAGATACACGACTAACAACTGGCAATCATACATGGATCGTCAAGCGACGTTCCAACCGTCCACCAGCAAAGTGTACGACACGTTCACGTTTGAAGTGGAGCTGCCTAAGCCAACCGATAAGGTGGGTCAGAGTTGATCAGACTATGAAGCTTTGCGTTCCAAGAGTACTAAACTGATATCCATGAGCGTGTTACTCAAAAGCAGAGTCGCTCAGCAGCAAATGCATCGCCTTATATAGCTATTGTACTGTTTTTATTTATTCCCTTCCACTAGCATTCCCTATGCGTGCTTCGGAAACGACATTCAAAAACTTGTTGCGGGACAGGTACCTTTAACAACTAGCACTGATCGGTGAGCTATATGACTTTTGCTGGTGGGCCTAACAGCGTGACTTAGAATTTGAATAAAAAGGCAAAACAGCGTCAAGGACTTTTCAATCATGTCAAGGTTGCGCCACGTATGTATGTGCGGCACTATTGTACTTCAGAGGACGAGGAGGGGTCGAAAAAAATTTTCGCCCAAAATTCGCTTAGGGGTTGTTTGGGGTGCTGTTCACGAATATGACACCCGTTTTTCGTTTTACGCTGAAGTACGGTAGCTTATGGTTGGTGCGGGTAACTAAGGCTGCCAACGTCATAGTCACCGATTGCGAGCAATCCCATCATTCTATGCCATTCCCGGAAAGCGGCTGCGTCCATGTTTAGCTTGTCAAAGACGTCCTTCAGCAGTTCTTCCTGGCGGCGGTTGTGGAACAGTGCCTGGAGCGCCATGATGCTTATACTGCTATCTCTCGATTAAGCCTTTGCCAATCGAAGAGTTTCCCGCAAAAATGGTTTCTAGCTGATTTCCGAATTTTCAGGCCATCGTTGCGGGACCGGCTGCATGCTGTGCTCACCCGTAGCACCACAGATAACCTCTATAGTCGAAGTTTGGGCGAAATCGATGACCATGACATTGGCAGCCTTAGTCACCCGCACCTACCGTAACCTACCGTACTCCAGCGCAAAACGAAAAACGGATGTCAGATTCGTGATCAGCACCCCAAATAACCCCCATAGGCAAAGTAAAGTTTGGGCGAAATCGGTGATTATGACCTCGACAGCCTTAGTCACCGGTACCTGCCGTAATCTACCTTAATCGGCCGAAATTTTAAAAACCGATGTCAGATTCGTGATCAGCACCCCAAATAACCCCCTGGACGAAGTTTGGGAAATTTTTTTCGACCTCTCCTCGTCCTGTAGAGTCCTAAAGTACAATAGTGCCGTATGTGCTTCTTCGAAACTGCAATTATAGACGCGGTTGTTTATATATGGGCTAGGTGCATGATTCAGTTTTTTAGTCAATTGGCCATGTCAAAGTTTAATGGCTTTCTTCGAGCTCAAACTGTACTGAAGAAAAGGAAAACTGATCTACTTTCTAGACACTTAAAACAGATAGACATAGTCAGATAGATGTAGACATAAACCCTAAGTTATCAATTGTGCGTACAATTTCAAATCTGAGAGGAGCACTTAGCGCAATCTTTAGGTATCATAAAACATATGTAGCTTTCAAATTTGTTTGCTACATAGCCTACAGTTTTGCTTAATTTTTTAGCTGACTTTTATAGTCTCCGAATTGGATTATTAAAATTGATTTCCAGTGGCGCTGACAAAACGAGACAATCGCCTAAGAATGTCGCAACTTTTTTGATTTAAGCGTTGTTATGTGTCTACATTTCCCTTTGTGAGATTGCTACACACTTCGAGTGTCTAGCGCACTTTTCTTTGCAACACAGTTATGTTCGCCTTCCCTTTACCACGAAAGGTGATTTTCACCTTACAGGTTCTTGAGAAGGTTCAGATTACTACATTTAACCAGAATCCCTTTATCCTGTCCGAATCTGATGTCCTATAGCCGATCCGAAGAGAAATCAGTAATCGCATTAGGTTGTCCGTAAAGTTCTCAGCGTTTTGAGTGCCTCACTTTGAACTACCGTAACTTTCTTAAATCTTATCGGATTTAGTCGAGATAAGCACCGTTCGAATCTGCACTCATTTGCCAACAGGCCTGCGCTCGACTTATTCCATAAGCGAAAAAATTAGGTGGTCGAAATTCTACAAAATCCTCGAGAGCTATTTTGGCTTGGTCCTGATTGGTGAAGGTTTTACCAGCGAGAAAGTTCTGAAGGGATTTGAAAAGGTGGTAGTCGGTTGGCGAGGGGTCTGGAAAATACGGCGGGTGAGGCAGAATTTCAACCTTTAATTCGTTCAATTTTCGGATAGTGATTTGTGAAACGTGTGGGCGTGAGTTATCGTGCAAAAGAATCGGACCTCTTCTGTTGACCAATGCTGGCTGAAGTTGACGCAATTTTCGGTGCATTTCGTCGACTTCCTTACGATAGGACCCCCATCGTTTGGCCTGGTGCCAAAAAGTTGTAGTGGATCACACCAGCCGCCGACCGCCAAACAGTGACCATTACCTTTTTTCGTGGAGGATCGCCTTTGGAAAATGTCTAAGGGGTTCTTCGGCGTCCAACCACTGTGAGGAGCATTTCCTGTTATCGTACAGAATCCATTTTTCATCACAAGTGATGATTTGATTCAAAACGGGTCAGTTTTGTTGCGTGGAGAAGAACAAATCTCGAAAAGTGACGATTTTTGCCGCTCACTCAATTCGTGGGGCACCCACTTTTCGAGATTTTCACCTTCCCGAGGCGCCTCAAAGCAGCAGTTCCGCAACAGCAGTTCTACTGACGTCTAGCTCTTCCACATTCACGCGAACCGTTTGGGATGGTTCAGCTTCCACCAATTCCTTCCAGGACTGCTCCAAGTCGACCGCTACGGGGGCTCCGGGCCGAAATTTGCTGAAACACTGACCACAGTGCTTTCTCCAACACTATTAGGACCTCACACCTTGATGTATCTGTCGAGCTGCCTTGGCTGCTGATTATTCCAATTTAAAGTTCAAATGAAATATCGTTTAGAATTGGTCCTTCGACATACTTCAATAAGCCGTTCAAGAACAGAAATATAAAACAACGTTGAAGTGGAATTTTTACTTAATAATATGTAGACTAATGAAAAATAGTGGCACATGAGGCCAAAAACTTTCCGGATAACCTAATATCATCCTGAAATTCGCACTAGTGAAAATTGCTCACACCTAAGTCATTCTGTGGTACGACATTTTCAAAAATGCCGATGTTTGAGCAGTCATCCGGTGTTGATCAAAAAAAGACAGATCGGAATTAGCCGAATCAGCGTCCGATCCAGTGTATACTGTATGTTATCTATCTTTCACATCTATGCAAAATAGAGATCCTCTTCTCGTTTTCTTTTGTTGTCTTCCTTCTCTGCGTGCTGGTCGATACAGTTCGTGACAAATCTCGTGCGCAGCGCCTGTTGTTATCCTATAGAATCTGCGTCGTTAGCAAGTGACCTCTAGTTTCTTCATGTCAGCTATTCTTCTGATTAGGTTGCGTAAGTGTTCAGTTCGAATCTGCTTTTACATTGAATGTAAGCCTTCTTGGTGCTGAAAAATGGAGAGTAATTTATATTAAAATACCTCAAACTTATTGTGTAAGGTCTCTGGGCGTTTGTAGCCATTTGCATCTTTAAGGTCAACAGTTTATTTATTTGTTTTTCTCCAAAAAGTACTATTGCAGCGAAATCAGTGAAGGTCAAGGATGCGCAACAATTTGGAAAATTTTTTCCAGGAAAGAGAAAACAAAAAGGGCAAGTCGTCAGAAAATACAAAACAGAAAACTTCGGAATTAGCGCTTTAGCTATTTATTGTGCGTATGGATGCATTTTTGGCAATAGCCAACACTTTCGTACCATTTCACGTCAAACTGAAGTTGCACTAGAAGTTGCTGAGAACTCCTAAAAGAATATGAAATCTGCTACGGAGGAACTCTGTGATGGTGTAACATTTAGACCATCAATCCAACGAAATTGCTGCACTCGACGATCGCATCCAATAAAAGGCATCGCACAAACTGCTTTTTTCGAATTTGGAATAGCACAAGAACGTTTTTTTTTTGCTGCAGACGTTGCGATGTTCTGGTACAAATTAAATTCTGGCTATCGGATACCGATGGCAAATGTATTTTCTAGGCCGTATTATTTTCTGTTTTCTGAATAATTTTGACCATTTTCCCAGGAAATAGAAAAAAGTTGCTCAAAATAGAAAATCAGAAAACAAAACCGAAATTTCGCCTACCTCTGGTGAATGTCTCTTTGAGGAGCTGATTTAAACCGCATTTCAGGCGAAGCGGTTGGAGTTTTGCATCTGCTACATTGCGAACGGATGTGAGTACTGGGACTCAAATGGAGGTGAAAACTACAAGCTGGAGCACGTCGACATGAGTGCGCCACCGAAACGATCAGTGCCTCCTCTGTTTGGAACGTACGTCTGTTTAAGCTAGGGCTATTCGAACAATAGGATGTAGCTGCTTGCTAACATACTTAGGGGCTGATGGCCTCTCTTATTGTGAACTGAAAGAGAAACTCCAATGCCCTACCAACGCTCCCGGTCGGTTGTGGAGGTGATGTTGAGTGTGGACGCACATAATTGTTGGCATCTTTTGCGATTCGGACTTCAATCGCGGAAAAATTCTGCTGATGTTTTTAAACGATAGGATTTGATATTTATCGGACAGACATCATACAAGGCAGAAGCAAAAAAGAAATTCAATTTGAACCGAACAACTGACAACTATCGACGTCTGTAAGGCGAAGAGTAGAAAACAGACAATACGAAATGCCTCCACGTAAAGCGCAATCTAGGTTCAGTGGTGACTGTATACGAAAACCTTTTGAAAGACGGAATAGAGCAGAGGTGAGCAGCAGTCTTGGAAGGCTTCACATAGTCGACTCCTGCCCTGACAGCGAATGAACTCCCATTGACTGATGTTCTAGCTCTAGAAGATGAGGGTTTAGTTGCTGAAGGTGCTCCCCGAAACGCAGGTTTCTTTTCTCCTTGCTACCGTTCCTTATTAACACTGGTGTTTCCAGCCTCACTTAATGGGTTGTTTTCGGCGTCGTGTCTTTTTTCTGAGAATCATATACTCTAGAACCGGGTTAACCCAATCTCGAACGAAAGCTGTCAAACACAGCCCGCACTCAGCCGTTCAAAGAGGCTGCGCCATGCTCTCGCATCCTGGCAGTGTCATTCTGGAACAGTCGAAACAACTTGGGCATTCTAACATCTGTCTCCAGTGACATCATAGTACTGTGTTTACATCCGCAACGATGATCTTGGTTTGCAGTGCAATGACTGAGTGACACAGCTGTCCACACGTGTCTCTGGTGAGCCTGTGGACACCAGTTGCTGAACTCGCATCAGCACCTCAGCTGCATGATGATGAAAGTTGTCCATGTTGCTTCGATTCCCTAAAGATATTGTGCATGTTATGCGCAAGAGACGAGACCATAATAGCGTATGAAGATGTGTGGACTCTGGGTAATATTAAACGACTGTTCAAGAAACCCCTTGGCACTCGTCTTTTTAAACCAAGCAACCTTTTTTGGTTTGGGCTGCTTGAGTCACACCGGTATACAGTTGGGTTTGTCTCTCCATGGCGATTAGGCTCTATTTAAGTAATTCGGCGTATGCCAGTGGGTTGAGTCTGAACGGCTGTTTCTATCCAGGAATCACTTCAACTTCTCGTGGAACTTTGGGAAGAGACCCACGCCATGTTAAAGAGCTCGAAACCTTGATTACAAATTTACAGACCAAATTCGCTAAATGGATCTCCTAGGCGAGTACTGGCCTGTGAAGGTTAACATTGTCGACCGCATATCGCGTGCGCTGATGCAGCGTTGGGCGGAGCGTTGCGTAATCATCGCAGCCATTAGCGGCTTCCTAGTTGCGGCGGCGGCGTAGTGGTAGTGTGTCAGCTTTGTAGGAAAGTAGTCGGGACTTCGGTCCCCACCGTTGCTGGTATTCTTGCATTTTGTGATTTATCTCCAGGGACACCCCTTATCCTTATTTCCAACACATATTTAAACACGCGTCTGGTAACAACTATCATATACCTTTTTCGAGCTCTTTGAAAGTGGAATGATAAGAAATCTAAATTTTTACGTAGTTAAGTCAAAATCGAACGCTAGACTCGTGATGAGCGCAAATAGCCCCCATGCACAGACTTTGGGCGGGGTGCTTATGATCTCACCAACTTGCTTTCTGAGTGACGCCGTCTAACCCAGGACAGGGCAATGTATTTTTTCAAGATAATGTGCTTTTTCGCTTAGGGGCGCGTGTAGCGCAGTCGGAGGAGGCGCGACTGTCGCGTGCACCCGATACCAGGTTCCTGGTTCGGATTTCTCGCCCAGGCCAACCAAGCCTTCCATCCCTCCGGGGTCGGTGAATTGGTACCAGACTTGTCTGGGAAGGATAGAGCGCTGACTTGTTCATCGGCTGGCCACCGCAAGTCATCGTATGGCCAAATACGCATTCAAATCGCCTCCACAGTATCCGGTAGAAGTAGAATGCGCTGGCGCATCCCAGAAGGGATTGAGTAACGCCGTCCTTTATCCTTTATCCTTATAATGTGCTTTTTCGCTTACCCATCGCATCCGAAATTGTTCACGGCAAAATATCTTGGTGGATAAAACTAAACCGAATAACTTCATCACCTATTATTTGGTCAATACGTACTATGGGAATAGTAGGCGATAGTCGCGAAGGGGTTAATCGTGGTCTTCTGAGGTTGATGTGCAATAGTGTTGCAAGACTCTGCCATTGCTGGCCGTTTGCGCTAGGCGCTTCCAACGAAAATCACGCGAAATGCGGAAACCTTCTGATCTTGGTCTTATTGTGAAGAGCAGGGCAGTTTTTAAGTTGGCCTTCTTGGTTTTGTATAGCTGCCCAAGTGTGTTCATTTCAGCCTCAAGTACCTGGATCGCGATGACGCTTACAATTTGAACCACAGCGACTGGGCGCATTTTGCGTCGTGGAAGAATTTGAGCACCGATGGTCCGTACTGGTAGAAATGACGCACGGATTGATATATCCCATGACACTATCAGTGACGTGCTAGTAGAATTTATTCGACGCTTCGATGACATGGATTTCTCTCCGGCGAATTGTACCGCTTATGTCTTCCCAGTATTCTCACAGTTTGTCGTTTTTATTTTCCGAATCAGAGTTATATCTACTATATGCAAATGCGTGTACCTTTCAGCCTATTTTCACATTTATACATAACTACGTACATACGTGCGTACAGCTTCATATGGCCACACACCTATGTGAAGCGAAATATTGAGATTTATCATCTTGCCATACTATTCTGCGAATAGGGTACAAATGTCGGGATAGAATAGTGTTTGGAATTTTCTGAGTGTTGTTGTTAATGACATCTATAGTTCGTGCTAACTATCAGCTGTAGTCACCGGTGTGCATCCACATGACACGTCGTTATATATCTTACGGATCCTTTCAACCATCATAGTTCGGAAGCGGCTGAAGAATTATTTTTCTTCTGTGGTTATTTGCTCGTCCTTTTTCAACTTCGCCGTTTCATCTTGTCGTCATCGTTTTCTATTCCTGTCTTCTTGTTCCGACTAGTCATTGATTCGATGTTCAATTGTAGGAAAGTTCTCCTTCTGAAATCGAGAAGTTCTGTGCTGTGAGACGATGCCTTCCCGTTGTAATTGCCGTTTTATTCGCGTTCTTATTCGCTTGCTTCTGCTGATCCTCCCCACTCCATCCACCCTCTCGCAGACATTGCTCAATGAGGTTGAAGGCGTTATCCACTATGTAATGTATACCTAAGCACAAGATGTGTCTATACACTATGCCTGCTCATTGGAACACCTTGCGGGTCACCCCCCCCCCCCCCCCTTCTTCCTTCGTCAGTATCAAAGCTCAACCAGCTCATGATTCGTGAACGCCTTACAATTCTACATTTTTCGTTCATAATAAGCGTCTGGTTTCTCTTAATGACCTTCCGAATAATGTTGCCTTAGTTTGCACGTTTATTGAATCTGAGAGATGAATATTCGCATAAAATGCGGTGTACGGATTACTTGAGAGTGTGTGCTGCATCGCGTCGTTTCCCGATCTGTGTCATTCGCGTCACTGGTTGCGTCGCGGTCGGGCTGGGTTTGCACACCTGGTGTAGATCCAAGATGTTTCTTCAGTAGAAGCAGCAGCGGCAGCAGGGTGAGGGACTGAACTTACGAATGTCATCGCTAGTTGAAGTTCGATCCGCTCCCCGCGGCAGCAGCACCTGGACGCAAATAGCTCTGAGGAGGGAACTGACTGTGGTACAGCATTACTGACGCGACGTGACCATTTAATTCGTGAATATGAGTAGAGTTTCGTTGTTGTTATTATTATTGCTATATAGAGGCGTATATAGTTGATGTTATAAGTAGATGCGGTCGTGGATCCAGCAAGTAATGAAGTTTGTCCTGGTGCTTTTTTTTCAGAACATCTACGGCCAGAAGAGGTTCAGTTCCTCTCGAATTCATTGCTCCTTTCGTTCGGAGCGAAAAACTGAGAGTGGGCAAAGCAGGCCCTTGACCCGGCATCTCTGGGAAGAGCTGTGCGTTCAGGTTCAAGAACTTTCGTAAATTCACACTGGAAACAGCATTATGATTAGGATGGGATGGATTGCTGCGTTGGAGTCTCTGGCAGTCTGGCTCGACCTGTTGAGGAGGAGAATTCAAGGTTTGGCTTGTCTTGTAGCAGTGCTCTTGCAGAAGTGGCGATTCTTTGGCGGTAGGTCACCTACTCCACAGCGCTGCGTGGCGGAGGCTGAACTACTGCATTGGCATTATTTTCATTGGGAATCACCGACAAGGTCTGAAGAAATGTCTTTTGAAGCACAGTCGGCAGGGTGTGAAGGTCGGCATCTTCAAACTTGCAGCACATGGACAAGGCTTAAGACAGTGCCACAGCTGGAGCCACGAAATGGTATTAAAGGAAGAAGGAATGCTGCGGAGTTCTTGCTGGGCTGCATTTCTCAAAACACCTTCGGTCAGGAAAAAACCACACGTCATGAGGTCATCACAATCGCTACCGTCGTCACGTCATGCTTCGTAACCAGCTGTTACCTCGGGGTTGAAACCTTTTTAAACTTAGCTTATATCCTTTGTTCCCTATCACGTGCTGCTTTTAATAGCGCCAGTGAGTCTTCGAAGGCTTCTCAGGCGTCAGAAGCCTTTTAGGGAAGTGTTCCTAGAGCAAGTTACCACTTTTCTGCACTTTGAAATAAACTGTTAGCCATTACTTTTCGTTTGAAAATATAATTTTAACATAATTTCAATATTGTTATCACTTTTTAAAGGTGAATTAGAAATTTTGAAAAAGTCGTACAACATTTTCCCCTTGAGACTAAAAAATCTTTTTTGACTCTACTGAATTCCTAGCTACATGATATGTAGATATGTAGCTGCATGATATGTAGATATGTAGACCTGAAATCAGTGAAGATCCTTATCAATTCGTGCGATTGAAACGCCATGCTGCTTGCTGTCATTGCGTCACAGGGCCATCTGCTTTACTTCCATGCTGTTGCTTCCATGTCTTCTGCGGGAGTACGGACTCACTGCAATACCCCATTCTTAGAAAGATTATAAATTAATGGGTACTTATGAAGCAGAGGCCCCGTGTTGCCGTGGGGTTGTCGGGAAACAGGTTACGCGGCAACGGCAGCGGAAACGCGGCAACCCCACGGCACCTGGGGACCGGTGCCTCTAAGGGGGGGGGGGGCGGACATAACTCCATCGCCGTGCGAGCCCCCTTGGCGTCGCGCACGGTGCGCGACGAAATTGGACGAGTTGTCGCAGTCCGGCTGCCTCCAACAGGGACGGCTAGAAGTGCGAGAGTGTTTGCCGGCGACGTCGACCGCACAGAAGAAAGAAAAGGGCAAGAGATGAGGATGAAGCAAGTCTGATGTCTCCTGGTAAGGAAGTGGGAGTGATAGTTAACAAAGTGCGGGCGGAATCAGACTCAATCTATTTCAAATGAGTGAAGAGAAATGGTCAAGGATCTGGTGAGGGAAATTCGAAAAAAACAAGAACTGGGACGGATTACTAATTAGAAGTTTCGGAAGCAAGTGTCTATAAGTTTCTATTGGCGAGGAGGGGGGGGGGGATGAGCGCATTAGTCCATACCTTTTCCCTTAATTCTAACTTTACGCTATACTTGACCGTCACCAACTTACTTGTCATATTCACGTGTAATGCCATTGGCAAACACCCCCCCCCCCTAGCAAACGCTAAGGGCCTCCTTATTTCTCCAATCTACAAGCAGAGGCAGAGGCATTTTACTGCTTCCTTTTTCTTCCAAGCGCCTTCACCAAGAGAGTTCCTCTTCCATTACATTTGGGGCTCACTGTGGTAGAAAAGACTAGTCCAGGTGCTTAAACACTGGCAAGATTTCGCTGCTCCGCAGCTAACCACGCGCTTACGGAGCGCACATCCGCGTTTAGCGCCGCGACGTCGCGTTGGAGTTACGTCCTGGATCCGCTTCATAAATATCGGCCCGGGTTGCCGTGGGGTTGCCGCGTTAACTTATTTCCCGGCAACCCCACGGCACCACGGGGCCTCTGCTTCACAAGTACCAATTACTATTAGGATCAACTTCAATGAAGCATATATGAGGCGCGGGAGGAATTGGGGTAAGTCGCCGGTAGGTTCCCCCAGCACCATCGGTGAAGTTACCTCCTACCCGACACAATTCCCGCCGATAGGATACGTTGTCCCCGGGAAGAGCGAAGATGTTAGGGCGATCGTGCATGTGAGCTGAATGCGTGCAGATCATCGCCGTTGACCAACCATCGACCGACATCGATCGCGCGGGCTCCTCGAGGACGAGGTCGGCGTCGTCCGTCTCCTTCTTCTTGGCGCTTTCTCTACTGCCAAGCACTGTTTCCTTCCGTTTTCTCGGTTCCGTGGCGGAGATCGATGGGACCCTCCTTGTCGTGCTGGTCTGCGATTATCCGCATTCCTTTCTGTTTCGAGCACACACCGTCTTCGGCCCCCTCTTCTTGAACAGCCATTCGTGTACTCACCGAGCAACCGCCGCACTTTTATGGTATCTGATCAGGAACTGCTAGCATTGCGCTGATGAAAATCCTAGTGAGTGAGTAGGGACGATTGGATGTTTTTGTTGCTGTTGCGAAAGCAGTACTTACAACTGGTTGGTTAGCTGGTTGGTGTCTGCCTGCAACGCATCGGCGAGGCATCCTAACACGGGTAGGATACATCAGCCACACTCTTGACTAATTTCACCTGTATCACCTGTATCACCTGTCGTCCCGTTAATCATCGACTTGCTCGAGCGGGCGCAAGCAGCGTCTCCATTCGTCCCTGTCGCGTGCCAGAGTGGTCCAATGGATCCTCCTCGCTCGAGAGACACGAAGAGCGTCATATCGGTCGTTCAGGGCTTTCACGAAGAAGTCCGACCAACGCGTTGGTGGGCGTCCTGGTGTTCTTTTGACATCCCGCGGAATCCAATCTGTGACGGTTCTCGTCCAGCGGGTGTCTGCGAATCGCATTACGTGGCCGGCCCACCTAATTTTTGACTAATTTAGTGGGCTCAAATAGGCGAGGTGGGAGTCACCTTGTACCCAGTGGTTATCCACCTTGGTAAGACAGCACATCTATGTCCAACTACAGCAGAAATGGCCTGGCTCAGTTCACCGCAGGGGTGGAACACACCCGCGCTGCATACAATTTTCGTTTCGTCCAACACAAAACGTTGTATAGGGCTGTACTACATGGTGACCATTGCATGTGGTGCAGTCTCGATGTGGACACGCATATTTTCACGCTGTAGAGGAGTCGTAGGCGCTATAGCACTTGGCGGGGTCTCCACAGCATGCAGTGACGTTATGACGAAACCCCTTTCATAGAAGCTGGTTGTCCCACTAGGGAGTTTGAATGTGTCAGCTCTGACCGCGAACATGGGGAACTGGCTGGTTCAATGGAGCGTGGGAGGAGAAAACTAGGTGCAATCCCAATAAGGGGGGGGTTCACGCCAAACATTACATTGCACGGATCTGCAACTGGTCCCTAGTGCCGAAACCATGGAGCGCGAAAGCTGTGCGCTTGCGGCTTCTTGTGCGCCTTCCGATCGCTGTCTCTGCTCTACTCAACGATCGGCGCTCAACTCCTCATTAATTATCTATTCTGTTTCGTATTTTCGAGCGATTTATTGCAAAATCTGATGTTGCCCAACAATGAAGCAGCGTAAAAATGTGTCAGTGAACCTAGTTCTACTGGTGAGCTACTACCATACGAGATGAAAAGTGGTCTTCTGCCTTAGCATGTACGATTACTTGAATACACATCATCTTCGTAGTCATAGGGCAGACACACATCCATGTTCTCACCAACCTGAGGGGCTAGTTAAGCAATTAGGATCGCCTGCACGGGATTGGTAGGTTGAGGCGCTCCAATGAGAAATGAGGCAATAAGGAGCCGCTCCTTTTTGCGTCACTTAGCAATCCTCTTCATTAGGTGCTTCGTTTATTGCTTATCTTATTATTGTTTTGCAGAATTTTGATGAAGTCTTCAACAGTGTCGCGGATGATAGCAGGTTGATCACCATGAATCGGTCAGGACCGGTCGATTGAGCAGCGTGGGGCTCGCGCTCGCGAGAGACCTACCACACGTGAGTTCACCGATCCATTTACGCTGCCATTTACCGGGTTTCATACTTTCTGCTTTTATCATCTGTGATCATCCGGTAGCCTCGTCGTTCGTCTATCCCCTCCGCTTAGCACAGGGCACTAACGATCTTGCAGCGTGTGATAAAATTTCGTTGCGGTTAATTTGACTGCAACCTACCTTCCTTCACAAGCGGTGACATGTATTCTTCACGCGGACGTCTTTTGTGCGACAGCGGTGACACCTCTTCTGAGCACAGACACCCATTACGCAGGTGGAAGGTTTCGATCAGGAGGCCAATATCGATAGATATTGTTGATTGTTGCTTGAAAGTGACGTTCCTTGGTTTATCTGTTTACGACGGCTAGTCACTGCTGTAGCGGTCCCGCGAGGAAAAAAATCTGTTCAACACAGTATTAGAAGCGATGGGAATCAGTTCTGAGAAAAAGCGAAATTTCGTTTGACCGAAATATAAGTAAATAAGTGTGAGGATAAAGGACGGCGTTTCTCAATCCCTGTTGGGATGCGCCACTCTACTTCTACAGAACGTCGTGGATGTGGTTTGAATACGCATTTGACAGTAGAATGACTTGCGGTGGCGCTTCAGAGTGACAGCGCTTCATCCTTCCCGGACAATTCTGGTACAAATTCACCACCCGGATAGATGGCATGCTTGGTTGGCCTGGACGGAGAATCCGAACCAGGGACCTGGTATCAGGTGCACGCGACGCCGGCACTCACTGCTCTACACGCGCCCAAAGTTTGCTTAGCTTCTTAGTAATGGTTGTATGGACAAGTACTGCTACTCAGCTTGGTTGTTCTGAGTGGGAAAGCAGGAGCGTGAGTAAAGTGCTCTCTGAGCAGCATTTTGGCTGTGGTGCGAGCACTGCTGTCCTAGATGGAACGCCGAGGCAAGCGGTGCTGTGGCAGTGGTGCGGGCACGGCTCCCCTGGAAGGGAACGCCGAGGCACTATGTGAGCGGCGCTGTGGGTGTGGTGCAGAGCAGGGTTGTGCGTAAATGAAATCCGAAATTTCGTAAATAATGAATCGTAAGAGTTACTGACGTGAAGTGCAGTAAGTCTGAATTTCTAGTTTTTTTTTGTTGTTGCTTATGTTAATCAAATGGGAGACTGTATTTTCATTTATCGTGTTATTTTCAGCTTACGCTGGAGAGTTTTCTTGCCAAGCGTTTTCCCTTTTTTCTTTTATTTCCTTTCTGGCTATGCATCCTTAAAATCAAACTCCACACATTTTAAGAAGGTCGAAAGAATTGTGCACTCAAATACTTTGCTTCAACATATGCATGACGTTCCAACAAAAGCTTACATAGTTTGAATGACTGTTAAAATCCCAGCGTCTTAGCGATTCTCTAACGTGCGTATAAATCTAAGGCGTTCACCGGTAATTTGTAAAAGTGCATTTTGAGCATAGTAGCTGAAAACGATGTAAAGGATAAAGGACAGCGTTACTCAATTCTTCTTAAGATGCGCCACGCATTCTACTTCTGCGGGATATCGTGAAGGCGATTTGAATGATCATCTACCCTATATAATGACTTGTTGTTTCCAGCCGATCACCAATTCAGCGCTTTATCATTCCCAGACAAGTCTGATAGCTTTATCATTCCCAGACAAGTCTGATACCAACTCATCGGTCGGGGAGGGTAGAAAGCTTGGTTGACCTAGGCGAGAAATCCGAACCAAGAACTATCGAGTGCACGCAACAGCAGGCACCCCCTTCGACTGCACTCGACGCGCCTCAGAAAAGCAGAAAAGAAAAAAAAGAAAACAGTATATGAAAGCTAATACATGGAGGTGGTTACATATTCATTCTTAAAGAGAGGGTACCAAGCAATAATCACTACGAGGTAACCGCATGCAGCCGAATTGATTAGCAAAATTGATCGACAGCATCACCCATCTATCTAGGAGGCCGGTTTCCTGCGCAGGTTTGCCTGGAACTGCCCGATAGTGAAGAAAAAAAATCCAAGTACTGCGCTACTGTTTATTAATTATTCTCTCTCACTCGGGCTGCTCTTTAGCGATTATGGAACGACGTCTGTCCTCCTAAGGTCCATCGCCTTCAAAACGGATTATATAGGGTGAGTGCCATATTATGAATAATTTCACTGAAAATGGAACAGGTCTGATACCAGACGACAGCCGTTACAGTGTTGGGGAAATGGAAAAGCCAACTAAGCAAAGGGAAAGATCGAACGCTGCAAGCATGTGCACAGGATGCGTTTTTTGCCATTGCGCCAAATCAGAACATCAGTAAACAACTCCAAAACGGTTTGCCAAAGATAGCCTTAAACCGTAATTACGCACACGCCTGGTGCAGACAGGGCTCTCTTGGGAGGGAACGGCTATGGTGTGAAAATTGTGCTCTCTGAGCAGTACTTTTGTGGGGTGCGGGCGCGACTGTCCTGGAACTGAAGGGGAAAGGGCGTGAACAAGGCACGCTCTGAACAGTGATTTGAGAGGGGTGCGGACGCGGCTGTCCTGGAACTGAAGGGAAGGGTGTGAACAAGGCACGCTCTGAGCAGTACATTTAGTGGGGTGCGGGCGCGACTGTCCTGGAACGGAAGGGGAAAGGTTTGAACAAGGCACGCTCTGAACAGTGCTTTAGTGGGGTGCGAACACGGTTGTCCTGGAATTGAAGGGGAAGGTGTGAAGAAGGCACGCTCTGAGCAGTGCTATTAGTGTGGTGCGGACGCGACTGTCCTGGAACTGAAGGGGAAGGTTGTGAACAAGGCACGCTCTGAACAATGCTTTTAGTGGGGTGCGGACGCGACTGTCCTGGAACTGAAGGGAACGGTGTGAACAAGGCACGTTCTGAGCAGTACTTTTAGTGGGGTGCGGACGCGGCTGTCTTGGAACTGAAGGGAAGGGTGTGAACAAGGCACGCTCTGAACAGTGATTTGAGAGGGGTGCGGACGCGGCTGTCCTGGAACTGAAGGGAAGGGTGTGAACAAGGCACGCTCTGAGCAGTACTTTTAGTGGGGTGCGGGCGCGACTGTCCTGGAACGGAAAGGGATAGCTTTGAACAAGGCACGCTCTGAACAGTGCTTTAGTGGGGTGCGAACACGGTTGTCCTGGAATTGAAGGGGAAGGTGTGAAGAAGGCACGCTCTGAGCAGTGCTATTAGTGTGGTGCGGGCGCGACTGTCCTGGAACGGAAGGGGAAAGGTTTGAACAAGGCACGCTCTGAACAGTGCTTTAGTGGGGTGCGAACACGGTTGTCCTGGAATTGAAGGGGAAGGTGTGAAGAAGGCACGCTCTGAGCAGTGCTATTAGTGTGGTGCGGACGCGACTGTCCTGGAACTGAAGGGGAAGGTTGTGAACAAGGCACGCTCTGAACAATGCTTTTAGTGGGGTGCGGACGCGACTGTCCTGGAACTGAAGGGAACGGTGTGAACAAGGCACGTTCTGAGCAGTACTTTTAGTGGGGTGCGGACGCGGCTGTCCTGGAACTGATGGGAAGGGTGTGAAGAAGGCACGCTCTGAGCAGTACATTTAGTGGGGCGCGGGCGCGACTGTCCTGGAACGGAAAGGGAAAGGTTTGAACAAGGCACGCTCTGAACAGTGCTTTGAGAGGGGTGCGGACGAGGCTGTCCTGGAACTGAAGGGAAGGGTGTGAACAAGGCACGCTCTGAGCAGTACATTTAGTGGGGTGCGGGCGCGACTGTCCTGGAACTGAAGGGGAAAGGGCGTGAACAAGGCACGCTCTGAACAGTGCTTTAGTGGGGTGCGAACACGGTTGTCCTGGAATTGAAGGGGAAGGTGTGAAGAAGGCACGCTCTGAGCAGTGCTATTAGTGTGGTGCGGGCGCGACTGTCCTGGAACGGAAGGGGAAAGGTTTGAACAAGGCACGCTCTGAACAGTGCTTTAGTGGGGTGCGAACACGGTTGTCCTGGAATTGAAGGGGAAAGGTTTGAACAAGGCACGCTCTGAACAGTGCTTTAGTGGGGTGCGAACACGGTTGTCCTGGAATTGAAGGGGAAGGTGTGAAGAAGGCACGCTCTGAGCAGTGCTATTAGTGTGGTGCGGACGCGACTGTCCTGGAACTGAAGGGGAAGGTTGTGAACAAGGCACGCTCTGAACAATGCTTTTAGTGGGGTGCGGACGCGACTGTCCTGGAACTGAAGGGAACGGTGTGAACAAGGCACGTTCTGAGCAGTACTTTTAGTGGGGTGCGGACGCGACTGTCTTGGAACTGAAGGGAAGGGTGTGAACAAGGCACGCTCTGAACAGTGATTTGAGAGGGGTGCGGACGCGGCTGTCCTGGAACGGAAAGGGATAGCTTTGAACAAGGCACGCTCTGAACAGTGCTTTAGTGGGGTGCGAACACGGTTGTCCTGGAATTGAAGGGGAAGGTGTGAAGAAGGCACGCTCTGAGCAGTGCTATTAGTGTGGTGCGGGCGCGACTGTCCTGGAACGGAAGGGGAAAGGTTTGAACAAGGCACGCTCTGAACAGTGCTTTAGTGGGGTGCGAACACGGTTGTCCTGGAATTGAAGGGGAAGGTGTGAAGAAGGCACGCTCTGAGCAGTGCTATTAGTGTGGTGCGGACGCGACTGTCCTGGAACTGAAGGGGAAGGTTGTGAACAAGGCACGCTCTGAACAATGCTTTTAGTGGGGTGCGGACGCGACTGTCCTGGAACTGAAGGGAACGGTGTGAACAAGGCACGTTCTGAGCAGTACTTTTAGTGGGGTGCGGACGCGGCTGTCCTGGAACTGATGGGAAGGGTGTGAAGAAGGCACGCTCTGAGCAGTACATTTAGTGGGGCGCGGGCGCGACTGTCCTGGAACGGAAAGGGAAAGGTTTGAACAAGGCACGCTCTGAACAGTGCTTTGAGAGGGGTGCGGACGAGGCTGTCCTGGAACTGAAGGGAAGGGTGTGAACAAGGCACGCTCTGAGCAGTACATTTAGTGGGGTGAGGGCGCGACTGTCCTGGAACTGAAGGGGAAAGGGCGTGAACAAGGCACGCTCTGAACAGTGCTTTAGTGGGGTGCGAACACGGTTGTCCTGGAATTGAAGGGGAAGGTGTGAAGAAGGCACGCTCTGAGCAGTGCTATTAGTGTGGTGCGGGCGCGACTGTCCTGGAACGGAAGGGGAAAGGTTTGAACAAGGCACGCTCTGAACAGTGCTTTAGTGGGGTGCGAACACGGTTGTCCTGGAATTGAAGGGGAAAGGTTTGAACAAGGCACGCTCTGAACAGTGCTTTAGTGGGGTGCGAACACGGTTGTCCTGGAATTGAAGGGGAAGGTGTGAAGAAGGCACGCTCTGAGCAGTGCTATTAGTGTGGTGCGGACGCGACTGTCCTGGAACTGAAGGGGAAGGTTGTGAACAAGGCACGCTCTGAACAATGCTTTTAGTGGGGTGCGGACGCGACTGTCCTGGAACTGAAGGGAACGGTGTGAACAAGGCACGTTCTGAGCAGTACTTTTAGTGGGGTGCGGACGCGACTGTCTTGGAACTGAAGGGAAGGGTGTGAACAAGGCACGCTCTGAACAGTGATTTGAGAGGGGTGCGGACGCGACTGTCCTGGAACTGAAGGGAACGGTGTGAACAAGGCACGCTCTGAGCAGTACTTTTAGTGGGGTGCGGGCGCGACTGTCCTGGAACGGAAAGGGAAAGGTTTGAACAAGGCACGCTCTGAACAGTGCTTTGAGAGGGGTGCGGACGAGGCTGTCCTGGAACTGAAGGGAAGGGTGTGAACAAGGCACGTTCTGAGCAGTACTTTTAGTGGGGTGCGGACGCGGCTGTCCTGGAACTGATGGGAAGGGTGTGAAGAAGGCACGCTCTGAGCAGTACTTTTAGTGGGGTGCGGACGCGACTGTCCTGGAACTGAAGGGAACGGTGTGAACAAGGCACGTTCTGAGCAGTACTTTTAGTGGGGTGCGGACGCGGCTGTCCTGGAACTGATGGGAAGGGTGTGAAGAAGGCACGCTCTGAGCAGTACTTTTAGTGGGGTGCGGACGCGACTGTCCTGGAACTGAAGGGAACGGTGTGAACAAGGCACGCTCTGAGCAGTACTTTTAGTGGGGTGCGGACGCGGCTGTCCTGGAACTGATGGGAAGGGTGTGAAGAAGGCACGCTCTGAGCAGTACTTTTAGTGGGGTGCGGACGCGACTGTCCTGGAACTGAAGGGAACGGTGTGAACAAGGCACGTTCTGAGCAGTACTTTTAGTGGGGTGCGGACGCGGCTGTCCTGGAACTGAAGGGAAGGGTGTGAACAAGGCACGTTCTGAGCAGTACTTTTAGTGGGGTGCGGACGCGACTGTCCTGGAACTGAAGGGAACGGTGTGAACAAGGCACGTTCTGAGCAGTACTTTTAGTGGGGTGCGGACGCGGCTGTCCTGGAACTGATGGGAAGGGTGTGAAGAAGGCACGCTCTGAGCAGTACATTTAGTGGGGCGCGGGCGCGACTGTCCTGGAACGGAAAGTGAAAGGTTTGAACAAGGCACGCTCTGAACAGTGCTTTGAGAGGGGTGCGGACGAGGCTGTCCTGGAACTGAAGGGAAGGGTGTGAACAAGGCACGCTCTGAGCAGTACATTTAGTGGGGTGCGGGCGCGACTGTCCTGGAACTGAAGGGGAAAGGGCGTGAACAAGGCACGCTCTGAACAGTGCTTTAGTGGGGTGCGAACACGGTTGTCCTGGAATTGAAGGGGAAGGTGTGAAGAAGGCACGCTCTGAGCAGTGCTATTAGTGTGGTGCGGGCGCGACTGTCCTGGAACGGAAGGGGAAAGGTTTGAACAAGGCACGCTCTGAACAGTGCTTTAGTGGGGTGCGAACACGGTTGTCCTGGAATTGAAGGGGAAAGGTTTGAACAAGGCACGCTCTGAACAGTGCTTTAGTGGGGTGCGAACACGGTTGTCCTGGAATTGAAGGGGAAGGTGTGAAGAAGGCACGCTCTGAGCAGTGCTATTAGTGTGGTGCGGACGCGACTGTCCTGGAACTGAAGGGGAAGGTTGTGAACAAGGCACGCTCTGAACAATGCTTTTAGTGGGGTGCGGACGCGACTGTCCTGGAACTGAAGGGAACGGTGTGAACAAGGCACGTTCTGAGCAGTACTTTTAGTGGGGTGCGGACGCGACTGTCTTGGAACTGAAGGGAAGGGTGTGAACAAGGCACGCTCTGAACAGTGATTTGAGAGGGGTGCGGACGCGGCTGTCCTGGAACTGAAGGGAAGGGTGTGAACAAGGCACGCTCTGAGCAGTACTTTTAGTGGGGTGCGGGCGCGACTGTCCTGGAACGGAAAGGGATAGCTTTGAACAAGGCACGCTCTGAACAGTGCTTTAGTGGGGTGCGAACACGGTTGTCCTGGAACTGAAGGGGAAGGTGTGAAGAAGGCACGCTCTGAACAGTACATTTAGTGGGGTGCGGGCGCGACTGTCTTGGAACTGAAGGGAAGGGTGTGAACAAGGCACGCTCTGAACAGTGTTTTTAGTGGGGTGCGGACGCGACTGTCCTGGAACTGAAGGGAAGGGTGTGAACAAGGCACGCTCTGAGCAGTACTTTTAGTGGGGTGCGGGCGCGACTGTCCTGGAACGGAAAGGGATAGCTTTGAACAAGGCACGCTCTGAACAGTACATTTAGTGCGGTGCGGGCGCGACTGTCCTGGAACGGAGAGTGAAAGGTTTGAACAAGGCACGCTCTGAACAGTGCTCTTTGAGAGGGGTGCGGACGCGGCTGTCGTGGAACTGAAGGGAAGGGTGTGAACAAGGCACGCTCTGAACAGTGATTTGAGAGGGGTGCGGACGCGGCTGTCCTGGAACTGATGGGAAGGGTGTGAAGAAGGCACGCTCTGAGCAGTACATTTAGTGGGGTGCGGGCGCGACTGTCCTGGAACGGAAAGGGAAAGGTTTGAACAAGGCACGCTCTGAACAGTGCTTTGAGAGGGGTGCGGACGAGGCTGTCCTGGAACTGAAGGGAAGGGTGTGAACAAGGCACGCTCTGAGCAGTACATTTAGTGGGGTGCGGGCGCGACTGTCCTGGAACGGAAGGGGAAAGGTTTGAACAAGGCACGCTCTGAACAGTGCTTTAGTGGGGTGCGAACACGGTTGTCCTGGAATTGAAGGGGAAGGTGTGAAGAAGGCACGCTCTGAGCAGTGCTATTAGTGTGGTGCGGACGCGACTGTCCTGGAACTGAAGGGGAAGGTGTGAAGAAGGCACGCTCTGAACAGTACATTTAGTGGGGTGCGGGCGCGACTGTCCTGGAACGGAGAGGGAAAGGTTTGAACAAGGCACGCTCTGAACAGTGCTCTTTGAGAGGGGTGCGGACGCGGCTGTCGTGGAACTGAAGGGAAGGGTGTGAACAAGGCACGCTCTGAACAGTGATTTGAGAGGGGTGCGGACGCGGCTGTCCTGGAACTGATGGGAAGGGTGTGAAGAAGGCACGCTCTGAGCAGTACATTTAGTGGGGTGCGGGCGCGACTGTCCTGGAACGGAAAGGGAAGGTTTGAACAAGGCACGCTCTGAACAGTGCTTTGAGAGGGGTGCGGACGAGGCTGTCCTGGAACTGAAGGGAAGGTTGTGAACAAGGCACGCTCTGAGCAGTACATTTAGTGGGGTGCGGGCGCGACTGTCCTGGAACGGAAGGGGAAAGGTTTGAACAAGGCACGCTCTGAACAGTGCTTTAGTGGGGTGCGAACACGGTTGTCCTGGAATTGAAGGGGAAGGTGTGAAGAAGGCACGCTCTGAGCAGTGCTATTAGTGTGGTGCGGACGCGACTGTCCTGGAACTGAAGGGGAAGGTGTGAAGAAGGCACGCTCTGAACAGTACATTTAGTGGGGTGCGGGCGCGACTGTCCTGGAACGGAGAGGGAAAGGTTTGAACAAGGCACGCTCTGAACAGTGCTCTTTGAGAGGGGTGCGGACGCGGCTGTCGTGGAACTGAAGGGAAGGGTGTGAACAAGGCACGCTCTGAGCAGTACTTTTAGTGGGGTGCGGGCGCGACTGTCCTGGAACGGAAAGGGATAGCTTTGAACAAGGCACGCTCTGAACAGTGCTTTAGTGGGGTGCGAACACGGTTGTCTTGGAACTGAAGGGAAGGGTGTGAACAAGGCACGCTCTGAACAGTGCTCTTTGAGAGGGGTGCGGACGCGGCTGTCGTGGAACTGAAGGGAAGGGTGTGAACAAGGCACGCTCTGAGCAGTACTTTTAGTGGGGTGCGGGCGCGACTGTCCTGGAACGGAAAGGGATAGCTTTGAACAAGGCACGCTCTGAACAGTGCTTTAGTGGGGTGCGAACACGGTTGTCGTGGAACTGAAGGGAAGGGTGTGAACAAGGCACGCTCTGAACAGTGCTCTTTGAGAGGGGTGCGGACGCGACTGTCCTGGAACTGAAGGGAAGAGTGTGAACAAGGCACGCTCTGAACAGTGCTTTAATGGGGTGCGGACGCGACTGTCCTGGAAATGAAGGGAAGGGTGTGAACAAGGCACGCTCTGAGCAGTACTTTTAGTGGGGTGCGGGCGCGACTGTCCTGGAACGGAGAGGGAAAGGTTTGAACAAGGCACGCTCTGAACAGTGCTCTTTGAGAGGGGTGCGGACGCGGCTGTCGTGGAACTGAAGGGAAGGGTGTGAACAAGGCACGCTCTGAACAGTGATTTGAGAGGGGTGCGGACGCGGCTGTCCTGGAACTGATGGGAAGGGTGTGAAGAAGGCACGCTCTGAGCAGTACATTTAGTGGGGTGCGGGCGCGACTGTCCTGGAACGGAAAGGGAAAGGTTTGAACAAGGCACGCTCTGAACAGTGCTTTGAGAGGGGTGCGGACGAGGCTGTCCTGGAACTGAAGGGAAGGTTGTGAACAAGGCACGCTCTGAGCAGTACATTTAGTGGGGTGCGGGCGCGACTGTCCTGGAACGGAAGGGGAAAGGTTTGAACAAGGCACGCTCTGAACAGTGCTTTAGTGGGGTGCGAACACGGTTGTCCTGGAATCGAAGGGGAAGGTGTGAAGAAGGCACGCTCTGAGCAGTGCTATTAGTGTGGTGCGGACGCGACTGTCCTGGAACTGAAGGGGAAGGTGTGAAGAAGGCACGCTCTGAACAGTACATTTAGTGGGGTGCGGGCGCGACTGTCCTGGAACGGAGAGGGAAAGGTTTGAACAAGGCACGCTCTGAACAGTGCTCTTTGAGAGGGGTGCGGACGCGGCTGTCGTGGAACTGAAGGGAAGGGTGTGAACAAGGCACGCTCTGAGCAGTACTTTTAGTGGGGTGCGGGCGCGACTGTCCTGGAACGGAAAGGGATAGCTTTGAACAAGGCACGCTCTGAACAGTGCTTTAGTGGGGTGCGAACACGGTTGTCTTGGAACTGAAGGGAAGGGTGTGAACAAGGCACGCTCTGAACAGTGTTTTTAGTGGGGTGCGGACGCGACTGTCCTGGAACTGAAGGGAAGGGTGTGAACAAGGCACGCTCTGAGCAGTACTTTTAGTGGGGTGCGGGCGCGACTGTCCTGGAACGGAAAGGGATAGCTTTGAACAAGGCACGCTCTGAACAGTGCTTTAGTGGGGTGCGAACACGGTTGTCGTGGAACTGAAGGGAAGGGTGTGAACAAGGCACGCTCTGAACAGTGCTCTTTGAGAGGGGTGCGGACGCGACTGTCCTGGAACTGAAGGGAAGAGTGTGAACAAGGCACGCTCTGAACAGTGCTTTAATGGGGTGCGGACGCGACTGTCCTGGAAATGAAGGGAAGGGTGTGAACAAGGCACGCTCTGAGCAGTACTTTTAGTGGGGTGCGGGCGCGACTGTCCTGGAACGGAGAGGGAAAGGTTTGAACAAGGCACGCTCTGAACAGTGCTCTTTGAGAGGGGTGCGGACGCGGCTGTCGTGGAACTGAAGGGAAGGGTGTGAACAAGGCACGCTCTGAACAGTGATTTGAGAGGGGTGCGGACGCGGCTGTCCTGGAACTGATGGGAAGGGTGTGAAGAAGGCACGCTCTGAGCAGTACATTTAGTGGGGTGCGGGCGCGACTGTCCTGGAACGGAAAGGGAAAGGTTTGAACAAGGCACGCTCTGAACAGTGCTTTGAGAGGGGTGCGGACGAGGCTGTCCTGGAACTGAAGGGAAGGTTGTGAACAAGGCACGCTCTGAGCAGTACATTTAGTGGGGTGCGGGCGCGACTGTCCTGGAACGGAAGGGGAAAGGTTTGAACAAGGCACGCTCTGAACAGTGCTTTAGTGGGGTGCGAACACGGTTGTCCTGGAATCGAAGGGGAAGGTGTGAAGAAGGCACGCTCTGAGCAGTGCTATTAGTGTGGTGCGGACGCGACTGTCCTGGAACTGAAGGGGAAGGTGTGAAGAAGGCACGCTCTGAACAGTACATTTAGTGGGGTGCGGGCGCGACTGTCCTGGAACGGAGAGGGAAAGGTTTGAACAAGGCACGCTCTGAACAGTGCTCTTTGAGAGGGGTGCGGACGCGGCTGTCGTGGAACTGAAGGGAAGGGTGTGAACAAGGCACGCTCTGAGCAGTACTTTTAGTGGGGTGCGGGCGCGACTGTCCTGGAACGGAAAGGGATAGCTTTGAACAAGGCACGCTCTGAACAGTGCTTTAGTGGGGTGCGAACACGGTTGTCTTGGAACTGAAGGGAAGGGTGTGAACAAGGCACGCTCTGAACAGTGTTTTTAGTGGGGTGCGGACGCGACTGTCCTGGAACTGAAGGGAAGGGTGTGAACAAGGCACGCTCTGAGCAGTACTTTTAGTGGGGTGCGGGCGCGACTGTCCTGGAACGGAAAGGGATAGCTTTGAACAAGGCACGCTCTGAACAGTACATTTAGTGCGGTGCGGGCGCGACTGTCCTGGAACGGCGAGGGAAAGGTTTGAACAAGGCACGCTCTGAACAGTGCTCTTTGAGAGGGGTGCGGACGCGGCTGTCGTGGAACTGAAGGGAAGGGTGTGAACAAGGCACGCTCTGAACAGTGATTTGAGAGGGGTGCGGACGCGGCTGTCCTGGAACTGATGGGAAGGGTGTGAAGAAGGCACGCTCTGAGCAGTACATTTAGTGGGGTGCGGGCGCGACTGTCCTGGAACTGAAGGGGAAGGTGTGAAGAAGGCACGCTCTGAACAGTACATTTAGTGGGGTGCGGGCGCGACTGTCCTGGAACGGAGAGGGAAAGGTTTGAACAAGGCACGCTCTGAACAGTGCTCTTTGAGAGGGGTGCGGACGCGGCTGTCCTGCAACGGAAGGGGAAAGGTTTGAACAAGGCACGCTCTGAACAGTGCTTTAGTGGGGTGCGAACACGGTTGTCCTGGAATTGAAGGGGAAGGTGTGAAGAAGGCACGCTCTGAGCAGTGCTATTAGTGTGGTGCGGACGCGACTGTCCTGGAGCTGAAGGGGAAGGTGTGAAGAAGGCACGCTCTGAACAGTACATTTAGTGGGGTGCGGGCGCGACTGTCCTGGAACGGAGAGGGAAAGGTTTGAACAAGGCACGCTCTGAACAGTGCTCTTTGAGAGGGGTGCGGACGCGACTGTCGTGGAACTGAAGGGAAGGTGTGAACAAGGCACGCTCTGAGCAGTACTTTTAGTGGGGTGCGGGCGCGACTGTCCTGGAACGGAAAGGGATAGCTTTGAACAAGGCACGCTCTGAACAGTGCTTTAGTGGGGTGCGAACACGGTTGTCGTGGAACTGAAGGGAAGGGTGTGAACAAGGCACGCTCTGAACAGTGCTCTTTGAGAGGGGTGCGGACGCGACTGTCCTGGAACTGAAGGGAAGAGTGTGAACAAGGCACGCTCTGAACAGTGCTTTAATGGGGTGCGGACGCGACTGTCCTGGAAATGAAGGGAAGGGTGTGAACAAGGCACGCTCTGAGCAGTACTTTTAGTGGGGTGCGGGCGCGACTGTCCTGGAACGGAAAGGGATAGCTTTGAACAAGGCACGCTCTGAACAGTGCTTTAGTGGGGTGCGAACACGGTTGTCGTGGAACTGAAGGGAAGGTTGTGAACAAGGCACGCTCTGAACAATGCTTTTAGTGGGGTGCGGACGCGGCTGTCTTGGAACTGAAGGGAAGGGTGTGAACAAGGCACGCTCTGAGCAGTACTTTTAGTGGGGTGCGGGCGCGACTGTCCTGGAACGGAAAGGGATAGCTTTGAACAAGGCACGCTCTGAACAGTGCTTTAGTGGGGTGCGAACACGGTTGTCGTGGAACTGAAGGGAAGGGTGTGAACAAGGCACGCTCTGAACAGTGCTCTTTGAGAGGGGTGCGGACGCGACTGTCCTGGAACTGAAGGGAAGAGTGTGAACAAGGCACGCTCTGAACAGTGCTTTAATGGGGTGCGGACGCGACTGTCCTGGAAATGAAGGGAAGGGTGTGAACAAGGCACGCTCTGAGCAGTACTTTTAGTGGGGTGCGGGCGCGACTGTCCTGGAACGGAGAGGGAAAGGTTTGAACAAGGCACGCTCTGAACAGTGCTCTTTGAGAGGGGTGCGGACGCGGCTGTCGTGGAACTGAAGGGAAGGGTGTGAACAAGGCACGCTCTGAACAGTGATTTGAGAGGGGTGCGGACGCGGCTGTCCTGGAACTGATGGGAAGGGTGTGAAGAAGGCACGCTCTGAGCAGTACATTTAGTGGGGTGCGGGCGCGACTGTCCTGGAACGGAAAGGGAAAGGTTTGAACAAGGCACGCTCTGAACAGTGCTTTGAGAGGGGTGCGGACGAGGCTGTCCTGGAACTGAAGGGAAGGTTGTGAACAAGGCACGCTCTGAGCAGTACATTTAGTGGGGTGCGGGCGCGACTGTCCTGGAACGGAAGGGGAAAGGTTTGAACAAGGCACGCTCTGAACAGTGCTTTAGTGGGGTGCGAACACGGTTGTCCTGGAATCGAAGGGGAAGGTGTGAAGAAGGCACGCTCTGAGCAGTGCTATTAGTGTGGTGCGGACGCGACTGTCCTGGAACTGAAGGGGAAGGTGTGAAGAAGGCACGCTCTGAACAGTACATTTAGTGGGGTGCGGGCGCGACTGTCCTGGAACGGAGAGGGAAAGGTTTGAACAAGGCACGCTCTGAACAGTGCTCTTTGAGAGGGGTGCGGACGCGGCTGTCGTGGAACTGAAGGGAAGGGTGTGAACAAGGCACGCTCTGAGCAGTACTTTTAGTGGGGTGCGGGCGCGACTGTCCTGGAACGGAAAGGGATAGCTTTGAACAAGGCACGCTCTGAACAGTGCTTTAGTGGGGTGCGAACACGGTTGTCTTGGAACTGAAGGGAAGGGTGTGAACAAGGCACGCTCTGAACAGTGTTTTTAGTGGGGTGCGGACGCGACTGTCCTGGAACTGAAGGGAAGGGTGTGAACAAGGCACGCTCTGAGCAGTACTTTTAGTGGGGTGCGGGCGCGACTGTCCTGGAACGGAAAGGGATAGCTTTGAACAAGGCACGCTCTGAACAGTACATTTAGTGCGGTGCGGGCGCGACTGTCCTGGAACGGCGAGGGAAAGGTTTGAACAAGGCACGCTCTGAACAGTGCTCTTTGAGAGGGGTGCGGACGCGGCTGTCGTGGAACTGAAGGGAAGGGTGTGAACAAGGCACGCTCTGAACAGTGATTTGAGAGGGGTGCGGACGCGGCTGTCCTGGAACTGATGGGAAGGGTGTGAAGAAGGCACGCTCTGAGCAGTACATTTAGTGGGGTGCGGGCGCGACTGTCCTGGAACTGAAGGGGAAGGTGTGAAGAAGGCACGCTCTGAACAGTACATTTAGTGGGGTGCGGGCGCGACTGTCCTGGAACGGAGAGGGAAAGGTTTGAACAAGGCACGCTCTGAACAGTGCTCTTTGAGAGGGGTGCGGACGCGGCTGTCCTGCAACGGAAGGGGAAAGGTTTGAACAAGGCACGCTCTGAACAGTGCTTTAGTGGGGTGCGAACACGGTTGTCCTGGAATTGAAGGGGAAGGTGTGAAGAAGGCACGCTCTGAGCAGTGCTATTAGTGTGGTGCGGACGCGACTGTCCTGGAACTGAAGGGGAAGGTGTGAAGAAGGCACGCTCTGAACAGTACATTTAGTGGGGTGCGGGCGCGACTGTCCTGGAACGGAGAGGGAAAGGTTTGAACAAGGCACGCTCTGAACAGTGCTCTTTGAGAGGGGTGCGGACGCGACTGTCGTGGAACTGAAGGGAAGGTGTGAACAAGGCACGCTCTGAGCAGTACTTTTAGTGGGGTGCGGGCGCGACTGTCCTGGAACGGAAAGGGATAGCTTTGAACAAGGCACGCTCTGAACAGTGCTTTAGTGGGGTGCGAACACGGTTGTCGTGGAACTGAAGGGAAGGGTGTGAACAAGGCACGCTCTGAACAGTGCTCTTTGAGAGGGGTGCGGACGCGACTGTCCTGGAACTGAAGGGAAGAGTGTGAACAAGGCACGCTCTGAACAGTGCTTTAATGGGGTGCGGACGCGACTGTCCTGGAAATGAAGGGAAGGGTGTGAACAAGGCACGCTCTGAGCAGTACTTTTAGTGGGGTGCGGGCGCGACTGTCCTGGAACGGAAAGGGAAGGTTGTGAACAAGGCACGCTCTGAACAATGCTTTTAGTGGGGTGCGGACGCGGCTGTCTTGGAACTGAAGGGAAGGGTGTGAACAAGGCACGCTCTGAGCAGTACTTTTAGTGGGGTGCGGGCGCGACTGTCCTGGAACGGAAAGGGATAGCTTTGAACAAGGCACGCTCTGAACAGTGCTTTAGTGGGGTGCGAACACGGTTGTCCTGGAACTGAAGGGGAAGGTGTGAAGAAGGCACGCTCTTAACAGTACATTTAGTGGGGTGCGGGCGCGACTGTCCTGGAACGGAAGGGGAAAGGTTTGAACAAGGCACGCTCTGAACAGTGCTTTAGTGGGGTGCGAACACGGTTGTCCTGGAATTGAAGGGGAAGGTGTGAAGAAGGCACGCTCTGAGCAGTGCTATTAGTGTGGTGCGGACGCGACTGTCCTGGAACTGAAGGGGAAGGTTGTGAACAAGGCACGCTCTGAACAATGCTTTTAGTGGGGTGCGGACGCGGCTGTCCTGGAACGGAAAGGGATAGCTTTGAACAAGGCACGCTCTGAACAGTGCTTTAGTGGGGTGCGAACACGGTTGTCCTGGAATTGAAGGGGAAGGTGTGAAGAAGGCACGCTCTGAGCAGTGCTATTAGTGTGGTGCGGGCGCGACTGTCCTGGAACGGAAGGGGAAAGGTTTGAACAAGGCACGCTCTGAACAGTGCTTTTAGTGGGGTGCGGACGCGGCTGTCTTGGAACTGAAGGGAAGGGTGTGAACAAGGCACGCTCTGAACAGTGATTTGAGAGGGGTGCGGACGCGGCTGTCCTGGAACTGAAGGGAAGGGTGTGAACAAGGCACGCTCTGAGCAGTACTTTTAGTGGGGTGCGGGCGCGACTGTCCTGGAACGGAAAGGGATAGCTTTGAACAAGGCACGCTCTGAACAGTGCTTTAGTGGGGTGCGAACACGGTTGTCCTGGAATTGAAGGGGAAGGTGTGAAGAAGGCACGCTCTGAGCAGTGCTATTAGTGTGGTGCGGACGCGACTGTCCTGGAACTGAAGGGGAAGGTTGTGAACAAGGCACGCTCTGAACAATGCTTTTAGTGGGGTGCGGACGCGGCTGTCTTGGAACTGAAGGGAAGGGTGTGAACAAGGCACGCTCTGAACAGTGATTTGAGAGGGGTGCGGACGCGGCTGTCCTGGAACTGAAGGGAAGGGTGTGAACAAGGCACGCTCTGAGCAGTACTTTTAGTGGGGTGCGGGCGCGACTGTCCTGGAACGGAAAGGGATAGCTTTGAACAAGGCACGCTCTGAACAGTGCTTTAGTGGGGTGCGAACACGGCTGTCTTGGAACTGAAGGGAAGGGTGTGAACAAGGCACGCTCTGAACAGTGATTTGAGAGGGGTGCGGACGCGGCTGTCCTGGAACTGAAGGGAAGGGTGTGAACAAGGCACGCTCTGAGCAGTACTTTTAGTGGGGTGCGGGCGCGACTGTCCTGGAACGGAAAGGGATAGCTTTGAACAAGGCACGCTCTGAACAGTGCTTTAGTGGGGTGCGAACACGGTTGTCCTGGAATTGAAGGGGAAGGTGTGAAGAAGGCACGCTCTGAGCAGTGCTATTAGTGTGGTGCGGGCGCGACTGTCCTGGAACGGAAGGGGAAAGGTTTGAACAAGGCACGCTCTGAACAGTGCTTTAGTGGGGTGCGAACACGGTTGTCCTGGAATTGAAGGGGAAGGTGTGAAGAAGGCACGCTCTGAGCAGTGCTATTAGTGTGGTGCGGACGCGACTGTCCTGGAACTGAAGGGGAAGGTTGTGAACAAGGCACGCTCTGAACAATGCTTTTAGTGGGGTGCGGACGCGGCTGTCTTGGAACTGAAGGGAAGGGTGTGAACAAGGCACGCTCTGAGCAGTACTTTTAGTGGGGTGCGGGCGCGACTGTCCTGGAACGGAAAGGGATAGCTTTGAACAAGGCACGCTCTGAACAGTGCTTTAGTGGGGTGCGAACACGGTTGTCCTGGAACTGAAGGGGAAGGTGTGAAGAAGGCACGCTCTGAACAGTACATTTAGTGGGGTGCGGGCGCGACTGTCTTGGAACTGAAGGGAAGGGTGTGAACAAGGCACGCTCTGAACAGTGTTTTTAGTGGGGTGCGGACGCGACTGTCCTGGAACTGAAGGGAAGGGTGTGAACAAGGCACGCTCTGAGCAGTACTTTTAGTGGGGTGCGGGCGCGACTGTCCTGGAACGGAAAGGGATAGCTTTGAACAAGGCACGCTCTGAACAGTACATTTAGTGCGGTGCGGGCGCGACTGTCCTGGAACGGAGAGGGAAAGGTTTGAACAAGGCACGCTCTGAACAGTGCTCTTTGAGAGGGGTGCGGACGCGGCTGTCGTGGAACTGAAGGGAAGGGTGTGAACAAGGCACGCTCTGAACAGTGATTTGAGAGGGGTGCGGACGCGGCTGTCCTGGAACTGATGGGAAGGGTGTGAAGAAGGCACGCTCTGAGCAGTACATTTAGTGGGGTGCGGGCGCGACTGTCCTGGAACGGAAAGGGAAAGGTTTGAACAAGGCACGCTCTGAACAGTGCTTTGAGAGGGGTGCGGACGAGGCTGTCCTGGAACTGAAGGGAAGGGTGTGAACAAGGCACGCTCTGAGCAGTACATTTAGTGGGGTGCGGGCGCGACTGTCCTGCAACGGAAGGGGAAAGGTTTGAACAAGGCACGCTCTGAACAGTGCTTTAGTGGGGTGCGAACACGGTTGTCCTGGAATTGAAGGGGAAGGTGTGAAGAAGGCACGCTCTGAGCAGTGCTATTAGTGTGGTGCGGACGCGACTGTCCTGGAACTGAAGGGGAAGGTGTGAAGAAGGCACGCTCTGAACAGTACATTTAGTGGGGTGCGGGCGCGACTGTCCTGGAACGGAGAGGGAAAGGTTTGAACAAGGCACGCTCTGAACAGTGCTCTTTGAGAGGGGTGCGGACGCGGCTGTCGTGGAACTGAAGGGAAGGGTGTGAACAAGGCACGCTCTGAACAGTGCTCTTTGAGAGGGGTGCGGACGCGGTTGTCCTGGAATTGAAGGGGAAGGTGTGAAGAAGGCACGCTCTGAGCAGTGCTATTAGTGTGGTGCGGACGCGACTGTCCTGGAACGGAAAGGGATAGCTTTGAACAAGGCACGCTCTGAACAGTGCTTTAGTGGGGTGCGAACACGGTTGTCGTGGAACTGAAGGGAAGGGTGTGAACAAGGCACGCTCTGAACAGTGCTCTTTGAGAGGGGTGCGGACGCGGCTGTCCTGGAACTGAAGGGAAGGGTGTGAACAAGGCACGCTCTGAGCAGTACTTTTAGTGGGGTGCGGGCGCGACTGTCCTGGAACGGAAAGGGATAGCTTTGAACAAGGCACGCTCTGAACAGTGCTTTAGTGGGGTGCGAACACGGCTGTCTTGGAACTGAAGGGAAGGGTGTGAACAAGGCACGCTCTGAACAGTGATTTGAGAGGGGTGCGGACGCGGCTGTCCTGGAACTGAAGGGAAGGGTGTGAACAAGGCACGCTCTGAGCAGTACTTTTAGTGGGGTGCGGGCGCGACTGTCCTGGAACGGAAAGGGATAGCTTTGAACAAGGCACGCTCTGAACAGTGCTTTAGTGGGGTGCGAACACGGTTGTCCTGGAATTGAAGGGGAAGGTGTGAAGAAGGCACGCTCTGAGCAGTGCTATTAGTGTGGTGCGGGCGCGACTGTCCTGGAACGGAAGGGGAAAGGTTTGAACAAGGCACGCTCTGAACAGTGCTTTAGTGGGGTGCGAACACGGTTGTCCTGGAATTGAAGGGGAAGGTGTGAAGAAGGCACGCTCTGAGCAGTGCTATTAGTGTGGTGCGGACGCGACTGTCCTGGAACTGAAGGGGAAGGTTGTGAACAAGGCACGCTCTGAACAATGCTTTTAGTGGGGTGCGGACGCGGCTGTCTTGGAACTGAAGGGAAGGGTGTGAACAAGGCACGCTCTGAGCAGTACTTTTAGTGGGGTGCGGGCGCGACTGTCCTGGAACGGAAAGGGATAGCTTTGAACAAGGCACGCTCTGAACAGTGCTTTAGTGGGGTGCGAACACGGTTGTCCTGGAACTGAAGGGGAAGGTGTGAAGAAGGCACGCTCTGAACAGTACATTTAGTGGGGTGCGGGCGCGACTGTCTTGGAACTGAAGGGAAGGGTGTGAACAAGGCACGCTCTGAACAGTGTTTTTAGTGGGGTGCGGACGCGACTGTCCTGGAACTGAAGGGAAGGGTGTGAACAAGGCACGCTCTGAGCAGTACTTTTAGTGGGGTGCGGGCGCGACTGTCCTGGAACGGAAAGGGATAGCTTTGAACAAGGCACGCTCTGAACAGTACATTTAGTGCGGTGCGGGCGCGACTGTCCTGGAACGGAGAGGGAAAGGTTTGAACAAGGCACGCTCTGAACAGTGCTCTTTGAGAGGGGTGCGGACGCGGCTGTCGTGGAACTGAAGGGAAGGGTGTGAACAAGGCACGCTCTGAACAGTGATTTGAGAGGGGTGCGGACGCGGCTGTCCTGGAACTGATGGGAAGGGTGTGAAGAAGGCACGCTCTGAGCAGTACATTTAGTGGGGTGCGGGCGCGACTGTCCTGGAACGGAAAGGGAAAGGTTTGAACAAGGCACGCTCTGAACAGTGCTTTGAGAGGGGTGCGGACGAGGCTGTCCTGGAACTGAAGGGAAGGGTGTGAACAAGGCACGCTCTGAGCAGTACATTTAGTGGGGTGCGGGCGCGACTGTCCTGCAACGGAAGGGGAAAGGTTTGAACAAGGCACGCTCTGAACAGTGCTTTAGTGGGGTGCGAACACGGTTGTCCTGGAATTGAAGGGGAAGGTGTGAAGAAGGCACGCTCTGAGCAGTGCTATTAGTGTGGTGCGGACGCGACTGTCCTGGAACTGAAGGGGAAGGTGTGAAGAAGGCACGCTCTGAACAGTACATTTAGTGGGGTGCGGGCGCGACTGTCCTGGAACGGAGAGGGAAAGGTTTGAACAAGGCACGCTCTGAACAGTGCTCTTTGAGAGGGGTGCGGACGCGGCTGTCGTGGAACTGAAGGGAAGGGTGTGAACAAGGCACGCTCTGAGCAGTACTTTTAGTGGGGTGCGGGCGCGACTGTCCTGGAACGGAAAGGGATAGCTTTGAACAAGGCACGCTCTGAACAGTGCTTTAGTGGGGTGCGAACACGGTTGTCGTGGAACTGAAGGGAAGGGTGTGAACAAGGCACGCTCTGAACAGTGCTCTTTGAGAGGGGTGCGGACGCGGCTGTCCTGGAACTGAAGGGAAGGGTGTGAACAAGGCACGCTCTGAGCAGTACTTTTAGTGGGGTGCGGGCGCGACTGTCCTGGAACGGAAAGGGATAGCTTTGAACAAGGCACGCTCTGAACAGTGCTTTAGTGGGGTGCGAACACGGTTGTCCTGGAATTGAAGGGGAAGGTGTGAAGAAGGCACGCTCTGAGCAGTGCTATTAGTGTGGTGCGGGCGCGACTGTCCTGGAACGGAAGGGGAAAGGTTTGAACAAGGCACGCTCTGAACAGTGCTTTAGTGGGGTGCGAACACGGTTGTCCTGGAATTGAAGGGGAAGGTGTGAAGAAGGCACGCTCTGAGCAGTGCTATTAGTGTGGTGCGGACGCGACTGTCCTGGAACTGAAGGGGAAGGTTGTGAACAAGGCACGCTCTGAACAATGCTTTTAGTGGGGTGCGGACGCGGCTGTCTTGGAACTGAAGGGAAGGGTGTGAACAAGGCACGCTCTGAGCAGTACTTTTAGTGGGGTGCGGGCGCGACTGTCCTGGAACGGAAAGGGATAGCTTTGAACAAGGCACGCTCTGAACAGTGCTTTAGTGGGGTGCGAACACGGTTGTCCTGGAACTGAAGGGGAAGGTGTGAAGAAGGCACGCTCTGAACAGTACATTTAGTGGGGTGCGGGCGCGACTGTCTTGGAACTGAAGGGAAGGGTGTGAACAAGGCACGCTCTGAACAGTGTTTTTAGTGGGGTGCGGACGCGACTGTCCTGGAACTGAAGGGAAGGGTGTGAACAAGGCACGCTCTGAGCAGTACTTTTAGTGGGGTGCGGGCGCGACTGTCCTGGAACGGAAAGGGATAGCTTTGAACAAGGCACGCTCTGAACAGTACATTTAGTGCGGTGCGGGCGCGACTGTCCTGGAACGGAGAGGGAAAGGTTTGAACAAGGCACGCTCTGAACAGTGCTCTTTGAGAGGGGTGCGGACGCGGCTGTCGTGGAACTGAAGGGAAGGGTGTGAACAAGGCACGCTCTGAACAGTGATTTGAGAGGGGTGCGGACGCGGCTGTCCTGGAACTGATGGGAAGGGTGTGAAGAAGGCACGCTCTGAGCAGTACATTTAGTGGGGTGCGGGCGCGACTGTCCTGGAACGGAAAGGGAAAGGTTTGAACAAGGCACGCTCTGAACAGTGCTTTGAGAGGGGTGCGGACGAGGCTGTCCTGGAACTGAAGGGAAGGGTGTGAACAAGGCACGCTCTGAGCAGTACATTTAGTGGGGTGCGGGCGCGACTGTCCTGCAACGGAAGGGGAAAGGTTTGAACAAGGCACGCTCTGAGCAGTGCTTTAGTGGGGTGCGAACACGGTTGTCCTGGAATTGAAGGGGAAGGTGTGAAGAAGGTACGCTCTGAGCAGTGCTATTAGTGTGGTGCGGACGCGACTGTCCTGGAACTGAAGGGGAAGGTGTGAAGAAGGCACGCTCTGAACAGTACATTTAGTGGGGTGCGGGCGCGACTGTCCTGGAACGGAGAGGGAAAGGTTTGAACAAGGCACGCTCTGAACAGTGCTCTTTGAGAGGGGTGCGGACGCGGCTGTCGTGGAACTGAAGGGAAGGGTGTGAACAAGGCACGCTCTGAGCAGTACTTTTAGTGGGGTGCGGGCGCGACTGTCCTGGAACGGAAAGGGATAGCTTTGAACAAGGCACGCTCTGAACAGTGCTTTAGTGGGGTGCGAACACGGTTGTCGTGGAACTGAAGGGAAGGGTGTGAACAAGGCACGCTCTGAACAGTGCTCTTTGAGAGGGGTGCGGACGCGACTGTCCTGGAACTGAAGGGAAGAGTGTGAACAAGGCACGCTCTGAACAGTGCTTTAATGGGGTGCGGACGCGACTGTCCTGGAAATGAAGGGAAGGGTGTGAACAAGGCACGCTCTGAGCAGTACTTTTAGTGGGGTGCGGGCGCGACTGTCCTGGAACGGAAAGGGATAGCTTTGAACAAGACACGCTCTGAACAGTGCTTTAGTGGGGTGCGAACACGGTTGTCGTGGAACTGAAGGGAAGGGTGTGAACAAGGCACGCTCTGAACAGTGCTCTTTGAGAGGGGTGCGGACGCGACTGTCCTGGAACTGAAGGGAAGAGTGTGAACAAGGCACGCTCTGAACAGTGATTTGAGAGGGGTGCGGACGCGGCTGTCCTGGAACTGAAGGGAAGGGTGTGAACAAGGCACGATCTGAGCAGTACTTTTAGTGGGGTGCGGACGCGACTGTCCTGGAACTGAAGGGAAGGGTGTGAACAAGGCACGATCTGAGCAGTACTTTTAGTGGGGTGCGGACGCGACTGTCCTGGAACTGAAGGGAAGAGTGTGAACAAGGCACGCTCTGAACAGTGATTTGAGAGGGGTGCGGACGCGGCTGTCCTGGAACTGAAGGGAAGGGTGTGAACAAGGCACGCTCTGAACAGTGATTTGAGAGGGGTGCGGACGCGGCTGTCCTGGAACTGAAGGGAAGGGTGTGAACAAGGCACGCTCTGAACAGTGGAGTACGAACACGGTTGTCCTGGAACTGAAGGGGAAGGTGTGAAGAAGGCACGCTCTGAACAGTACATTTAGTGGGGTGCGGGCGCGACTGTCCTGGAACGGAGAGGGAAAGGTTTGAACAAGGCACGCTCTGAACAGTGCTTTGAGAGGGTTGCGGACAAGGCTGTCCTGGAACTGAAGGGGGAAGGGTGTGAACAAGGCACGCTCTGAGCAGTACTTTAAGCTCCTGTTATACTCCCGCGGAAGCTTCCGCGGATGGGCGGAAATTGCGTCGGGACCCCGCGCCGGGCCACTTGTCGCGGCCCGCCACGCCCGCTGTCCGCGGTGCTCCCCTAGTCCGCGGACGTTCCGCGGATGCTCCCGCGGGAGTATAACAGAGGCCCTAGAGGGGTGCGGACGCGACTGTCCTGGAACTGAAGGGGAAGGGTGTGAACAAGGCACGCTCTGAGCAGTGCTATTAGTGAGGTGCCGACGCGGTTGTCTTGGAACTGAAGGGGAAGGTGTGAACAAGGCACGCTCTGAGCAGTACTTTTAGTTGGGTGCGGACCAAGGGTGTGCGTTTAACGATTAACGATTTACCGATTTACCGGATTTACCGGCATTTTTCGGTAAAACTTTTTAACGAAATTTAACGGCGAAAAATTCCGTTAAATTGCATTAGCGACATTTTATGACTCTTTTTAAAATTTTGCTTCCTCTCCATGTAAATGTATTTTCGACTGTTTTGAATGAGCTTTCGCAGGGTTCCGAGAAAACCTTCTGCTTACTTGAATCAGTGTAGGTAATCGATATTGTCCTCGAGTTTCAAAAATTATTGGCATTTTCCTTGCTCCTTGACCAAGTTATCTGCGTGCGACTCCACTTTTCTACGCTGTCGTTCCGTGCTTTTCGACTTCCTGGTCCGTTTCTTGCGTTTGTTTGCTACATATTAGTTTTTTGTTTTGGAAACACGAAGAAAACGCTACGAAACACAAACTATGCGAAAAAGCAAGCACAAGAAACGAAACAAGGGAAGAGATGGGTTCCTTCGCTCTTCTCCGCAAGTTTTCCGGAAAGTAGGAGGAATTTTTCGTGCAGCATCAGCCGGTGACTGTAGAAATACATCAAGTCAATTTTGAGTCTCGTCTAATTGATAGAGCGTGGCTAAGGGTACTGTCTTTGCTTCGCTTTTACTGAATTTTATGCCGTGCATGTCAACGATTTTTCTTAACTATTTCGTCCTCTTCAAGGACTTTTTTTGCAGTTTCCTTTGGGAGAATCACAGCCAGTATACATGAGAAACAGTGAAATATGTAACTAAAAACACTAGATTTACATAAAAAGAATATGAAGTCGATGAACAATCTCTGTCATTTATTACACAGGTTAGTTTAAAGACTGGCACTTTAGATGCAGTCCATTGCAAAGAGATTTTTTTTAAAGATTTATGGAAAAGGTATATCTTGGAAGGTGCAGGTCCGGCTTTAGCTGGTATTTTCTTTATGTGTATGGATTTTTTCGTCTAATTTACGAATTTACAATAAAACAGCTCATAAATCCAAAATGTGCTTTACAAAAGTGGGAAGAATTCGAAAGCTCAAAGCATATTTGAACCTCAAGCAAATGAGCTGTACAGTTTGGAACCAGTTCCTTCAAGAAGAAGATCTGAGTGGTCAATTGCTGAGAAATCGTAAATGAGTGAAAGACTGTGGTGAGCTCTACTTGGAAGAATTAGGAAAGTTAACAACACTTCGTAAATATCCTACAAAGATGGACTGTACCAAGGGATTCGCTGTGGTCGCCGCCTGATTGAATTCTTCATTAAACATTCTGCAGTTTCCCAAAACAATTATGGCAGTATAGAATGATGTTTGGTTGCAAAAGTCTACTTAGCGAGCTCATGTTTCGTAAAAATTTGGGAAACTTTCGTAGAAATTTGGGAAAAAAGAAAAAAGCTCAAAAACATTGAGCCGTGATACGATGCACTTTGGATCATCCTGGAAAGTGGACGACTTTCCACCAAGCATAGTCAGAAATTTCCTATTTTAGAAGTCTTGTTGCTGTTTGGTTTCAGCATCTTAATGGTTCTTCTCGCTTATTTTGTTGATGATAGACTGTTGTTATTTGAATATGAAGGCATTGCCATATAATTGTCATGCAGATGGAGTCGAAAAAATCAATCAAGAAAAAGATCTGGCTTTTTACATACCAAAATACAGCCGAACTGACTGCAGCTAAGGAACATTTTATTTAACGAATTTACCGATTTTACCGATTTTAACGCAAAAATTTTTCGTTAAAAAGTGGTCGTTAAAAATTTACCGAAAAAAATTTAACGCACACCCCTGGTGCGGACGCAGCTGTACTGAAAGGGGATGGCAAGGTCGCCTTTGTGCAGTGCTTCAGCTGGGTGCGAACACGGCTGTAGTGGAAGGAGACGCCGACGCATTTGCTGAGCATGCGTTGGCTTGGTTGAGGTGAAGATACCGCTGTACTGAAGAGGAACGGCAATTGTGCGAAAAGAACCGCTCTCTGTGCAGTGCCTTGGCCCGGGGTGGAGATAAGGGGTGTGCGCTTAACGATTAACGGTTTACCGATTTACCGGATTTACCGGCAATTTTCGTCAAAAATTTTGACGAAATTTAACGACGAAAATTTCAGTCTAATTGCATTAACATTTGACGCACGCACCGTTGTTGAAATTTTGCTTCTTCTTCATGTATAATAGACGCATTTGATACGATTTTTTTTCGATGAGCTTTCGTAGTATCTTTGCGACGCCTATATAAACATTTGATACGATTTTTTTCGATGAGCTTTCATAGTATCTTTGCAACGCCTATAAAACTCTCTCCTTACTTGAGAATCAGTGGTAATAGGCAGTCTATATCCTCTTCATATTTCGAGAATTGTTAGCATTTCTCTTGCTCCTTGACCAATTTATTTGCGTCTGCTCCCCTCCCCATTTTTTATGTATTCGTTTCCCAATCAGTCATGTTTTCACAGTTTTTCTGTGCTACATATTTATTTTATAACTGGGGTTGAAAAGGTTTAGAGGGTACGAAGAACGAAACACAAATATTAGGTTGGAACGTCTTTTCATTTTTTTCAGTTTTATTACTTCACAACTTCGAAGTCAAATCAATTGAGATAATCTCCATTTTGTTCCACCACACTTTTCCAAAGACTTTAATTTTCTAATTTCTTTCGCATAAAAGGCTGCAGTTCTGGAGGAGAACCATTGCTGAATCCATTTTTTGAGGTCTTCATCCGTTTCAAAATATTTATCTCTAATTTCTTGCTTGAGAGCACGGAAGAGATGGTAGTCAGATGGTAGTCAGTAGAGACGAGATCAGGGCTATACGGTGGATGTGGCATTACCTCCCAGCCCATTGTTTCTCTTGTGAATATTGCAACATGTGGTTTTGCATTGTCATGCAGGGTCATCGCCTGACTTCTCAGGCCTCTTTTCTTGGAGATCTGCGGCGACTTTGTGGAGTTGGCCACTGTATGTGGCAGCAGTGTCTCCACTTCTGAGAGTTTCCCAGTAAATTACTCCTATGCACCCAGGACTCATCGCCTGTCACAATTTGCGGCAGAAACGATTTTCTTTCGTATCTGGGCAGAAGAGAAGCACCGATGGAAAGCCGTTGACCTTTCTGAGTGTCTGGCAGGGCACGTGTAATCCAAGCTCCGAATTTCCATGCAAAGCTAAGACCATCAGATGGATTCCCACTATCCCATGAGACACTTCGAGCTTCTCTGCCAGTTGACGTGTCGTCTGCGTACTATCGGTACGAAGATGGTGTAATTCAGTGCCGTTCAATTCAGTTGGCCTTCCTGACGTTGCTTTGTCCTCGAGTGAATAATCTCCCTTTAAAATCTTTCGAAACATTCATAACAGGTGTGATGAGTAATAGATCCCAAGCCATATACATCGTTAATTTGGTCGGCTGCCTGACGTGCTATAGATCCTTTAATGAATTCGTGAAGAATGCCGTGCTGAAAACGGCCATGAGGTAGATCTGGCATTGAGTCCGGAAGATTGGATGGATAACGAATTACAAGAACAGTCCTAACCTGTGTCCGCGTGCGAACGGTAGACAAGTGTGATAGGATTACGAAATCAGCGATCAATATTGGCTAGTGCGTTTACAAGGAGAAAGGTAAAAAAAGATTTCGAAGTGTGAAGAGACTTTTTCCTACGTAATAATATGAAAAAAGTTCTACAAAAATTGTGTATCTTTAAAGGTGCATATCTGGCAGTAGCAGGAAGTTTCCTCTGTCTCTGGCTTTTTTCGTGTAATTTGCGAATTTACTGAGAGTGACAGGCAGCGGGATTCTATTTGGAGGAATTAGGAATATGAACCCCCTGTTCATATAGGGCGAGATGCCTTTTAGGTACCCGTGGTCCTCATTCATTTCCTTTGGAAGGGAAATGAAAAGCTCAACAATTGAGATGTACGTAACTTGGATGGAAAAGACAAAAATACTTAATGCAGTAGAATTCGATATTATTCAAATATGGTCCACGGCACACGGCTGTTCATTCGATTCTCTGCCGTCTGCACTAAGAACGATACAAAATGAACCATTCTGTGAAACAGACAGATCTATGAACTTCGTGAATATCTTCCAAAGACGAACTGTACCAAAGAATTACCAAGAGAAAGAAAAGAGAAAAGCTGTGGCCACTGCCTGACCTGAATTCTGCATTAAAACATTCTGTAGATTTCTGAGACAATTATGATAGTATAGAACAATGTCGGGCTGTGGAAGTCTACTTAGCAATCGTAAGTTTTGTAAAAAGTTTCGTCAGGACAATTCAGAACGCTCAAAAACGTTCAGCCGCGGTATGGTGCATTTTGGATCTTACTTGAAGCTGAACGACTTTTCACAAGCTAAACATGCATTTTGGATCTTACTTGAAGCTGAACGACTTTTCACAAGCTAAACAAACTTTGGATCTTGACTGGAGCTGGACGACTTTTCTCAACCTAAGCGAACAAGGCGCATTAAGAAATTGTTATTTTGGAAGTTTTGTTGTTGGTTTTGGTTTTGGAATCTTAATGGTTTTTCTCGTTTAGCCCTCTTGTTGATGATAGGCGGACTGTTGTTATTTGTTGTGGAGATGACGACGTAGTTATACATTTGCCATGCAGATGTAGTCAAAAATCAATATAAAAAAATCCAGATCTGGCTACTTGTATACTAAAATACAGGAAATGCAGCTGTGGGAAATTTTATTTAACGATTTTGCCGAATTTACCGAATTTAACGCAAAAATTTTCGCTAAAAAATAGTCGTTAAAAATTTTCCGGAAAAATTTAAGGCATCACCCCAGATGGGGACATGGCCCTCCTGGAACTGAATGGGAAGGGAGTGAACAAGGCACGCTCTGAGCAGTGCTTTGGCCGAGGTGCGGTCGCGGCTGTCCTGAAAGGGGGCGATAAAGGTGTGAACAAGACGTCATGTTCTCGGTGTAGCATGATAGTGATAGTGATAGATATTGTTGTTTTGATAAGACTCTCCCCGTGAGTTCCTCTATAAAAAGGACTCGCGGGTGAGGTCAGGAGTTTTGTTTCTTGTTCTGCGGCGGGTTGAAATAAACCCTTATTTCCAAGGCGGATCGGTCACAACGAACAGGAAAGGAAACAGGTACTACTCACAAAAAGAGGAGTACCAAACCCTCGGCGGTTTTATATTTGTGAGGTCACGGTTGCTCTAAAAAGGGAAAGGGATTGTGTGAGCGACGTGAAATCCCTGTACTGTCGTGCAGCAAGTAAGGCCACAGCAAGAATGCAGTTGCGAGGTTTTATGCGAACACTCCTGTGTATCGTGTATGTAGCCCTCATCAAATTCCTAATCGAGACTGCATTCTGTTGGATCCGCGTGTAACCGTTGATAGAAGTGTGTCATAGTAGTGAAATCATGCTGTGAGTGTGGGCGTTTTTGGCATATGGAGCTTCGCTCTTGGTTTGATAAGAAGATTACATGCCTAGGGAGATGCAAAGGAGCACTCGAATCATGCACCAACCCAGTTATGTTCTCTACGTAAATTCTAATGGAAATGCCTATTCTCTAAAGATTAGTGACTACTCGAATGCCCTTTGATGTTCTGAGCAATTTTATTGGGTTGTTCGATAATCAGTGTCCTTTTTCCATATTTTCTAGTTGAATTTATTAGTATTAACACCAAGCATAAACCAATGATGTATTGATCATTTTGATGAATGACGTATTGCCATTTTTCGGTAATTAGAGAAATTCCACGTTCGAAGAAGCCTTGGTTCTTACGATCGTGTAACTGGTGCAACTCGTTTTCAACAACGCGAACGGAATCAAAGTTTTACCGTTCAAATGGTTTTGAAGGGAACAAAACAAGTGGTAATCTGACGGTGCTCAGTCAGGGCTATAGAGTGGATGTGGCTTTAGTTTCCCATTGAGCATGATGGAACACTGCGCCGTTGCTATTGGCCAGTTTAGGGCGTTTTTGATCTCTTCGTTAAATTTCGATAATTTATGACAGTAGAGTTTCGAGTCTATAATTTGGTTTCCTGAGAGCAGCTTAGGCTTAGAGACTACACCCTCGCATATGGTAATGAGTTTGGTGAGGTGGATTTCCTTTAATTCGTGAGGAACCCAAACACCCAATTTGTCTACGTAACCAAACTGTTGTGAGTGCAAGGAAGCGGCGAGTTCGATATTTCAAGCTTCCCGCCATCTCACGCGTTGCCGTGCGCCGGTTAATTTTGGCTAGCGCCTTTATTTTGTCCTCATCAGTAGTGATTGCACAACCAGTACGTGGTGCACCTTGCAAATTAAAATCTCCAGAGAGAAAACAAGCAAACCGACGCTGACACTGGCGTTCTGTAAGGCAGTCCTCACCATAAACTTCACATAATTTCTTTCGAGCTTGCATCGCATTTTTGGCCTTGCGGACGAAGTAAAAAATAATGAAATAATGTCCCTTCCATTTTCAACTTATTTTTTTTCTGTCGACTTGTTTCTACTAATGAAGTCTTTGGAAGAAGATAATATAAAATCTAACATTTAAAATATTTATTATGTAATGGTGTAAGCCATGCAACCACTACTACATACTAGTTCGAGTTGTATGAGAGAAAACGACATTAACTATGGAACAACCCAATATTGTAATTCTATGGCTATCTTCCATTAAATGTCAACTATGTGCACAATCCTTTCGTCACGAAGCTACTTAAGGTGTGTCGAAAATAACACAACGAGTCTTCAACTAAAATTTGGTGTGCTTGAACTTCTACCGGTGAGGAATTCCTTCTCTTCCATAATTCAACGAGGATTTGTCATCGTTGCAACCACGAAAAGCATGCAAATAGTGACCAGTTGTGTCGAGATTTTAAGCGTTTTACTCTATTTTCAAGTAGCATTTCTTCAATTCCTTTAATGCAAACGCATTAAAAAAACGTGAGAAATCGAGGTTACTGGCAACGGCTTCAAAATGTTTTTTTTCATAACAGAGAATTCATTGACCACTTTTTGTTCAGGCGCCATCAAAGTTTCCTTTAGGTGTGAAATTTTCTAGTAGAAACGGAGAACTGTTCGATACGGTACGACACAGAGGGCGAGTTGTTGCTCCCTCTTTCAGCGCTTCGGTTCATTCTCCGCTCGACGTGCTTAATCAGAACTATATTTTCGCCGCACGGCAGCAGCTCTGCTGTCGCCAATATTTTGGGAGCGAAGCATTGTCTACTGCTTATCGTCGCTGTTCATCTGCTACATTTTACGCTTCGCTATCGGCTCGGCTTTTTGGCGACCTCAAGTCTTCATTACGACCGTAACGCGTTCGCTATTGAAAACGCTACAGCTTGTTCTCAAGAGTCGTTTTTAACATTCTACGCTCCTTGGGCTTACATATTTTCTTCTAAAACGCAGTGGTGCTGTAGTTTCTGTTTAGGAACTTTGCAATCTAAATTCTTTAAAATATACAGGAAGTCAAACGCAATTTATTTGGCGGCCTTTTGTTAGATGAGAGATTTGTGGAGATGAATATTTTTCTGTCCTATTTTCTTGGCTCCATGATTTACGGTTCGTTCAGAGATACACTTCAGACCCTTACCTTGCCCGATAGAGGCATGTCGGACGATGAACAACACCTTTGACAGGGGCAGGCACCGTGCCTAGATCATTGTTAAACTCTTCACTACTATTTCTCTACTGTTTCTTATATCTAACCATTGCTGGAAAATATCCTAGCTTCAAGAGCCGTCCGATTGTTTTTTTACTACTAAAGGCACTGCCGATTGTCAAACTTTGAGAATATGCAGGGTGCGTAAAAAGTATTGATGCACCTACTTTTTGTTTCAGCTTCAGCTTTCTCTTTCTACCCCTCTAGGTTTTTGTTTTATTCTTGTTGTCTGTATTGTCCTCAAAAAACACTCACGAAAAAACTGAAGAAACATGATCGTCATCGTTACGGTGGCCCTTTTTGTCTGTTACCCAAAGAGCTGAATACTTTCTTAACAAGAGAATTAGGCGCTGTTCGAAACGGTTGGTGAGAAAGAGATCAGCAACACAAACGTATGTCTGAACAAGAGTGAAGCGTTCCTCGCATCCGATTTGATCAGTAGTGGGACAGAGTTCTAGACATAACGCGCATTCTCGACGTAGAAGGAATAGATCCAATTTGAAGTTCAGTTTTTAGCTCTTCTTGAGTTCTGCTTCGATTTCTATAGCCTTTCTTACAAGGAAAGGATATAAAGTGACAATGGGACTTTGTTAGTGGATGCATATCACGGGATGCGGCTTCGAACGCTGATTCCAAACATGTGTTCCATTTCTGCTGTGCGCATCTGTGAACGGAGTTATGGACCATTTTCATAGCAGGTTCCTTTGCCCTCTAGGCCCACGCAGAGCGGGCCAATCACAAGCGAGTGAGCTCAAGTAGGCTTGAAACTGCGCTATCGCCCGGGCACTGGTGGCGCAGGGCGTAGAGGAGCGGCGTGGTGAGACTGGGTGGTTTATGGTTCGAGTCCCCTGTAGTGCAGAATTTTTGCACTTCCTAAAAAGATCTGCCACGATCAACCAAATGGCGGAGTTTGTGCAGTTAACTGAATGAGGTTGCACTCAGAAGATATTTGTGTAAGAAATGCTCGTAGAGTTCACACAAATTAAACGTACTGTTGAGGTTAGCAGTGATCTGTATTTATGGTTGAACTCTGGATGGAAAACACCATGTGGCAGAAGGGGCTGCTACGTTTGAAGCAACGGCCTGCTTAATGCCTAGAAGGTATACTAACATTTTCATGGAATTTATAGAGAGTAGTCGCTTTGTAAAGTTGGTTCTATTTTAATTTTTTCACTGGCTTACCATGATTCACAGAAAGGGTTCGCGTCAGATTTGGAAAGTGGACGGTATAGCACCGAGGAGGAGCAAGTCCTCGTATGAAAACCAGGAAATATTTGACTTGTGGGATGTCACTGCTACATGAAAATGAAGACTTCCGACTTAGATCTATCATCTTAAAACCTAACTTCCAAGTCCAACCTACACTTTTCTCTGTGCCTGTTATCAAACATTTCGTCATCAGGTGTTCCTTCCTGTACGATTCTTGAACGCACTTTTATGGGTACATAAAATAAAAATTTTCAAAGGCCGGACTTCACAATAAGATCTACGTCCATATGTTGGTCATAGCTTTTCTTCATCTACAATAAGATGTTTTTGTGTTTTGATGTGTTTCAGTTTGTGAAAGGGACCTATTTCTACAGGACTAGAGAGCGAACTTCTTCCTCTCACAGGGAGCAGCTGTCAGGAGCAGTTCGCCGTCATGTCAGGGTCAACCATAGATGTCGTTTTTCACGCTTGACAGCCTGAGTCCCTTGCTGTTCGTCCTAGCGCTTACCGGTATGCATACTACATAGTAAGGCGTCTGAAGTGGAACCTGCTCAGCACCACCCTCTGCTACAATGACGTCGTGACACCCCAGTAATCAGCTCATAGAGACAGTTTCAGGAAAGTATACAACTGCCTTGGAGAGAAGATGGCCAGTGGCTGAAAGAAGAGGAAATCTACAGGCTTTCTGCAGCTCCATCGTAGTTGACCAAAACAGAGTCTTCTACTTGCAGGTGGACTTCTAATGCCTTGGAGGTAATCTCTCTGGAGAAGGAAGTGTGAAAAAAGGTCCTATCAAGGTCTGGTCTGGTCAAATGAATAGGGTTCACTGGAACTCATTACAAAGAACCGTTGCTTGGCACCCTCAAGAAAACTACTCAAAATCCTCTACGGTAGCGTTCCTCGGCCTTGAGTAAGCCGCTGGAGAGGATGAAGCTCAGCAACATGTGGGTATATCTGGGCATGTGGAGGTAATCAACGGGCGATGAAATCACAACATTAAATCAGTGACGAATCCGATTAGCTGAACTGGGGTGACCTCGAGTGTGCAGTGTTGTCTTGAAATGATAAGAAAAATTTCTCGGTGAGACTGAATACGTGATAGCGCGGTCGCAGAGGCGCCGACTGCTGTGTCCACCCGACTACAGGTTCTTGGTTCGAATTGCACTTTCTGACTAGCCAAGCCTTTCATCCTTCCGTGATTGGGGAATTGGTATTAGATTTGTCTGCGAGGGATCATAAGCTGACTTATCCACTGGCTGGCTACAGGAAGTCATTGTGTAGGCTGAATACGCATTCAGATTGCCTTCGGGATAACGCATTGAAGTAAAAAGCTAGGCGCTTCCCGGAAAGAGATTAACGCCGAGGTTTACCCTTCTTCTAACGCTGGAGTTAGCCATTGTGGTGCAAGGAGACCACGTGGAGCGTCAGAGAAGAAACATGAAACTGTGATGAGAGGACATCACAGTTTCTGGCGACCGAAGTTGCCGTTGACATGATGGGATATTGAAAGTATGCTCTACGGCTGTTTGTGGGACCGCGCAACAAAAGAAGAAGAACAAGAGAGTATTGAATAATGTGTTACAAGGAGTACATGAAAGTAAAGGATAATGTGCTGGTAACGTAACATGGAATTGATGGCTGATTCTTGTACTATGGTCTCAAAAAGCTATTGTAAAATCCAATGCGAAAGAAACACTAGGCACAGGGTTGCGCTAACCAGAAAGGAAAAATCAACTTATCTCTATTAGCAGCTTTTTATGTGAAGCTCATTGAGATGTATCTTTGAGACCTTTTGTATCGTCCAATTCCGAACTATCCTGGCTCTTCGTCGGAATCTAGTGTATATTTTCTGCAGCAGAATTTTTTGGGCTCATTGCGAGCTTATAGTTTCTATCGTTTCTCTTGTTCCAATGTCTTACATTTGAGCCACAGTTTTCGCCTGTTCATAGCTTCTGTTAGCTCACAATTTGAATTGCATTAGCGATTTGATTCCGTTCGTCAACATTCTTATGACATGGTTCGAGGGTATCAAGCAGGGAAGGGCAGAGGTGCGCAACGACGCAATGGCTGGAGGTTTGTCCACACCTATACACACGCGCACACATCCGTAGCCGTCGCCATCGGCGCTGACTGATTACACGGGCGCACTGGCACAGCTTACCTGTGATTAGAATGTCTTTCACGTGTGTATTGGATGGCGGCTGGCCGTTGTCGGCGGCTGATTCGGACGGATTTGGACGCGCCCCGCGGCGGTGACGGCGTTGTCCCACCGTCGGTCCGTCCCCGTTCCGCAGCCGTTGTCGTCGTCGTCGTCGTCGTCGTCATAGTCCGCCGGCCCCGTCCCTCTTCGCCCTGCCTTCGATACACACTCGCGCTCACCACACTCCCTAGTCGCCCTCACCGAGCACCCTAATGAGTGAAAATTACCAACGTCATATACACGTAATTCATATACCAATTCATATGGTGACAATGAGCCTACAAGGCTACGCTCCCTAGGGCGGACCTGCATTGACCCGAACTTCGGAATCCGAAGGGTGGCTCTCTCAAAATGTCTGCATTTATCTCAACATTAATTCGTCACAATATCAGCGTAATGTATTATGCCATCCCTGCTAGTTTGGAGCGAGGCAAACATCTTGTCGTTGTCCAGTGCTCGTTCGCTTCATCCGTCAGCTTCATCGCTGGAAGATTCGTCTCATTGCAGCTATGCTTACGCTGTGATGCGTTGCGGCCTGGCGTGCCTCTACGAGCGACGAAACGTACGAAAAGACCTAGCGCGTTGGTCACGGACGACATTGCTAGTTGCCGGTAAGTTTTTGGTCACTTAGCTTTGCATTGCGACTGCAGAGCAGCTCGATATTTTCCTATAAAAAAACGTTCTTGCTGATTTCCTTTTTCTTGCAGTATTTTTTCCGACTGGGTGACTCTGATTGTCCGTAGAAGAGCCTGACTCAGGAGGGTGGTTTTTCGGCTGCTTTGCTAGAACGCGAGGTGTAGGCACCTAATTTGGAATTCGTTGAGGGGGATTGCAGGAAAATTTGGCGAGATCGCCCCATTTATGCAAATGAATTATGCATAACAAGAAAGGTTGAAAGACGCTCTTCGCGTCCGTGCTACTCAATCACAAGCCTCGCTGCTGCCTAAACTTCGCTCGCCGTCGTACTGAATGCAATGCAGTCACGGTTATTTAAGCACTTCCTGAAGGGTTTAGACTGGCATGAGCACGACGTCGAGCTGTAATGCGGTTCCGTTCGGTCTAGGTTCATTCGTTTCCCTCGTCGTCTGGGATGAGTGTGGGGGCGATTGTTCTAAGAGATAGATCCACGCAATTAGGCACAGGAAGAAATGTCATTCACATGTTGCCCCGGCGGCTGCCCGCTTCAACAATTCCATTGGACGTCTTCTACGCGGCGGTGCCTATGATCTTTTTCTTCTACCACCTCCAAAATTCCGGTGATTTGGCTCTCGCTTTCTTCCATTTGGCCTACTCTGTTAACTGTTGTTATATGTGTGTTTGTGCATAGAATTGTAATCAGCCTCAGCAGAAGAGATTCTTGCTACCACTCTCAATCGTAGCCTCATCGCCGTTGTCGTCCTCTCACTCTTGCTCTCCGGCTCTCCGGCTCTTCGGCTCTCTCTAGTGCTCTGCTGTACTCTCAGATAATTCGCACAACCCTGTAATGAAAGGTTTCCTGCGCGACTCCATATCAGTAATCTGGCACTAATGAGCGCGCTGCGACCAATTTGTGCAACCAGGTGCCCCTCTCTCCTACTAGTATTTCTGCTCACACCTCTTTGATCCACAGCTGGTTGAGGGGAATTATCTCTTTTATTTTGCTGTCAAATATATAGTTGAATGTTTCAGATTTAATAGTATGTGTTCGGAAGTGTCTTACGCTTATTCTCAGATTGTTTTCAAACGCAATAGACAAGGATTTCTGTCATCAGAGGAATTCTTAAGGTTTTTTCTAGCCGTTCACCACAACGTTTCCTCCTTTTCCATTTTCTCTTTCCCAGAAAAGTCTTTTGCCGTCGACGTCTTCAGCGGTGGCAACGTGTGTGGTAGGGGCGCCACTTCCAAGTTGACAAATGGCGCCAGCCCTCCCTTCGGCATGATTGGGTGAGACTACCATAACCCGCGAAATCGCGATGCATGCGACGCCATCTGACGCCAGTCGATGGCGCAACCAAAATGGGACACGAGCCCTGCTCGTGAACTGTTCTCCCTTTGCTTTACCTTCCATCTGTATCAGTTTTGAGCTTTAGTAATAAATATGCGATTACTTTCGCGCTTCAGTTCACCTCAACGATCGATACGACTCACTGTTTTCACTCGCTGCCCTGTAAAATGCACTAATTGAATTTAATGACGGAGTGTAGGTGCACCTTTAATGTCTGGTGGGTTCATGTAGAATTCTTGCGCTTCAACAGGTCCCAGTTGTAAGGTCGGTTAGCGCTTTATAAAGCTGTGAAATTTGGTAATCGGAATTCAGTCGCTTGCTTGGTCGTGGTCGACATTTCTTCCCTGCCGACAACAGCTTTATAAACCCACGGCCAGCCACGCATCTGATGCACTTGTCGAGGCGGAATGGAGTGAGAAGGAAGAGCGGGGGACGGTGTTTTTGATTCGGCGAGCGCCGTCGGAGTGTGCGGTTGCCCGGGGAGACCGGGCGGCGTGTTGTGGGCCTACGGTATAGGCCAGGCCGAGTCACGATTCGGCTGAATTCGGCGCTGATTGGGTGGCGGCGACGGCGGAAATAGCGGGGCGAAGCTGGCGCGGACGAGGGCCTCGGCGCCGCCGCCAGCACTCCACGCACGTGTTTATCACCGCTGATAAGGGGGAGCGGGAGGGGGGGGGGGGGCAACTGGCAGTGGCTACGGGGACCTGCCGTCGACGATTTCTCAAATCTGAGCCTCCTGGGCTGGAGATTTGCCTGAAAGAAGCGCTCGAAACGGCTCCGAACGCTGCTCTAGGCAGCGCACATGTCCTGAGGGGAGACTTCGGAAGCTAATTAGGTGTGTTCTAAGAGGACCAGCTGAACCCTTCCGTTTTCATTGTTGATTTAGACATATCGATCCCTCTCCTTTAAAATTGTCTAGAGAATCTTGTCTACATTATGGGAGTTGTAAGGAAAACTCTGCGTCTCCAGAGTGGTCCCACTTTAGGGAAACCCAATTATTTGAAGAAAACTCCATCAGTTTGTCTTCATATAAAGAGAAGGTTAGATTATCGTTGACTTACATTCATTATTTATGTTCTTATTTTTCAACGTTAGAGGGCGCTCTCATCCCGAGTGTGTGTGTGTGTCTTGCTTAGTTTCATAAGATGGTAGCAGCAGAAAATTTTCTAATTTATTGCTGATGAAAAATTTCCTCATTTCTTCTCTGCATGGTCCTCGTTTTGGCGAAATGCGTGATGTTACAAAAACAGCAGATCATATACCTTCGCAAATTGTTCCAGTCTATACGGTCTTCTCGTCTTGTTCTGGGGTTCTATTAATTCTGCTAAGCCGTCTTTATTAGAAGGGTGAGGTGGAATGCTATCATTCTGAAGGCTAATGAAACACTGTCTGAATTAGTGCTTAACTTTGGAAGAAATGCACGAATACAAATACTCGTATAAGAATTAGGAAGAACTGTATTGTGGTGAATTTGTTCCTTGAACGATCTTGGGACTAAGGTATACTCCCGCAGACGCTCCCGCGCGCGGACATGAATCGTGCAGGGACCCTACATCTGGCCACTCTCGCAGTCCTCCACACCCACGTTGCGCAGCCTGCCGCGGCGCACAGCACCGCGGACGTGGCGGGAGTGTCCGCGAGGGAATGCTCTAGGCGACAGTCACTTTACAATCAAATTCGATGGCACTTTTTCAGCAGAAGCGTTACTCCGCGGCGTTACTCATTATTCCTTTATACATTTCCTTCCACGGATCTCCCTCGATAGAGAGCCTTCGGGCTCTCTTGTTAAGAGGGATCTCGGGCCGCTTGTCGCAGGGCCACGTGGCGCGTCCCCGGGTGGTGGATAGGGGAATTAAACGCGAACCAAATGCGACCGTGTACTGCCCAGAGACGCAGGTGGGATGCAGGGGATGGACTCCTTGCTCCTGCTGTGTCGGGTCGATGCGTTCCTTGTGCGTGGGAGCGGCATGTTCGTGCACAGTGTGCGTGGATGTGTCCGTGACTGTGCGGATTGTAACTGTGTCGGCTCGGCCAAAAGCTTGCACTCGGTAGACTGGGAGTACATGTAAGGCGATTCGAGGCCGCCTTAAGTCTCGCCCCGTCCCTTCAGGCAGTCTGGCTGGCTGCCCGGAGTACCCCGCCCGCACGACAGAGCCTGACTAGCTACCCGTGTTGTATTCCAGTCAAACACAGCAGCAATAAAGGGCCTCATTCCCCTGACCCCGAAAGAGCCCCCATTTCTGCAGCGATGGGAAGGACGAGTACGGAGAGGCTGCTAAAATCTCAGGGCCTAACCAGGCTGCGCAAACTGAGAAGGACTAGGATGACGATCTGTACTTACAACGCCCGCACGCTTGCGTCGGAAGCATCCGTCGAGGACCTGATGATGCAAGCCAGGAAGATCAAGTACGACGTCATCGGACTGACCGAGACGAGAAGACACCACCCCCTACACGCCGCCTACGACTCCGGAGAAGAACTGTTCCTCGGAACATGCGACAGCAGGGGAGTAGGCGGCGTTGGTGTCCTCGTCAACACGCACTTGGCCATGAACATCGATTCGTACGAGTCTCTGACTAGCCGAATCGGACGTCTGCGACTGAAGCGATGTGGCTCCGTGCCAGCCTTGACTGTGTTCGTCGCGTATGCCCCAACATCCGACTACGACGACGAAGACGTCGAGGCCTTCTACGTGGAGCTGGAGAAGTTCTATAAGGAAGATCACACCTTCCACAAGGTGATCGTCGGCGACTTCAACGCCAAGATCGGGCCACGAAGGTCGCCGGAAGAACTTCACATCGGAACCCACGGTTTGGAGTGGAACGAGCAAGGTGAAAGGCTGTCTGAGTTTATCATGTCGACCAAGACCATCCATGGAAACTCGCAGTTCCAGAAGCCTCCCTCCCTACGATGGACCTGGGAATCCCCCGGTGGCCAGTTCCACAACGAGATCGACCACATCATCTTCAATCGCAAGTATTGCCTGACCGATGTCTCCGTTGTCCCCAAGTTTTACACGGGATCGGACCACCGCCTCCTTCGCGCGAGGTTCCGCTTTTCGCGTCAAGGAGAGAAGGCCGCGAAGTTCAAGAAGAGGAATCCCAGAACGACCATCAACTGGGACCTTTACACCTCTCTTGTCGGCCTTTGGGAAGATGCCGTCATGGACAACGTCGACGAGGAATACGATCGCTTCGTGCACCATCTCCACGATAGTGCTAAGGGAGCCGAGAGCTTGAAGACCACCAAGAGACGCCTGTCTCCGGAAACTCTCGAGCTGATACGCCAGCGTGGAGCAGCACGAGCGTCAGGCAACTACCAACTAACGTCCGAGCTTGCAAAGCTATGCAGAGCGGCGATAAAGGAAGATCTCAAGGAGAGAAGGGCGGAAGTGTTGGCTGAAGCAGCAGAGGCAGGGCTGAGCATCCGCAATGCCCGCCGGAACTTGGCCAACTTCAAGACCAAGATGACCGCTCTCCGACGTCCTGACGGAACCATCACCTCTTCCAGAAGGACCATGGAGAAAGTCATCCACGACTTCTACTCCGATCTCTTCGATAGCCACGTCCACCTTCCCCCATGCCATCTTCCGCAGGATGGATACGTCGTTCCCTCTGTTCTCCCTTCCGAGATCCGACACGCCATCTCGTCGGTGAAGAAACGTACAGCACCCGGTTCTGACAGGATCAGAGCTGAACACCTGAAGAACCTCCCGCCAGCGCTCACCAACACCCTGGCGCGGCTCTTCACACGCTACCTGTCCGAATGCAAGGTTCCATCTCAGTGGAAGACCAGCAAGACCGTTTTGCTGTACAAGAAGGGAGACGTGCACGACATTGGCAACTATCGCCCGATCTGCCTGTTGTCCGTAGTCTACAAGCTGTTCACTCGAGTCATCCTGAATAGGATTAGTAGAACGCTGGACGAAGGACAGCCATGCGAACAAGCAGGATTTCGGAGAGGATTCAGCACGATCGACCACATACACACCATTACGAAGCTCATCGAAGTGTCGCGAGAGTATAAGCTGCCGCTGTGCCTTACGTTCATTGACCTGAAGAAGGCATTCGACTCCGTCGAGACTGAAGCGGTCATGGAAGCCCTGCTCACCCAGGGCGTTCCCACTCAGTACATCAGGGTCCTTCGAGAGCTGTACAGTGGATTCACGACCAAGATCTCACCATTCTACAACGACGTCGTCATTGACGTGAAGAGAGGGGTTCGACAAGGGGATACCATATCCCCGAAGCTCTTCAGCGCCACCCTCGAAAACGTCATGCGCGAACTAGAATGGGAAGACATGGGAGTGAAGGTCGACGGCCGGCAACTGCACCATCTTCGCTTCGCTGACGACATCGTGCTCATAACCCCGAGCATCAGTCAGGCGGAACGAATGCTGGCCGACTTCGATCGTGTATGTGGAAGCGTTGGACTGCAGCTGAATCTTACGAAGACGATGTTCATGAAGAACGGATGGGTTTCTGATGCCCCATTCTCGCTCAACGGAACGAACATCTCCGAATGCTCCAGCTATGTGTATCTGGGTCGCGAAGTCAACATGACCAACGACCTAGCAACAGAGCTGAGCAGTAGGAAACGAGCGGCTTGGGGAGCTTTCAAGAGCGTCGAAGAAGTCGTGAAGAAAACGAAGAACGTCCGACTCCGTGCCCACCTATTCGACTCCACTGTTCTTCCTGCCCTAACATACGCCTCAGAGACCTGGGCTATACGAAAGCAGGATGAACACGCGATCAGCGTCGCGCAGCGTGGAATCGAGAGGACGATGCTCGGAGTGACACGACTCACGCAAGTGAGAGGTCTCCGGAGTTCCGAGCTTCGCCGACGTTCGAAGATCAGAGACGCTGTCGCATGGGCCAAGTCGTCGAAAATTAGGTGGGCCGGCCACGTAATGCGATTCGCAGACACCCGCTGGACGAGAGCCGTCACAGATTGGATTCCGCGGGATGTCAAAAGAACACCAGGACGCCCACCAACGCGTTGGTCGGACTTCTTCGTGAAAGCCCTGAACGACCGATATGACGCTCTTCGTGTCCCTCGAGCGAGGAGGATCCATTGGACCACTCTGGCACGCGACAGGGACGAATGGAGACGCTGCTGGCGCCCGCTCGAGCAAGTCGATGATCAACGGGACGACAGGTGATACAGGTGATACATTTCCTTAATCATCTAGTAGGGCTGCTATATGAGGCTTAGTGCTAGATCAGTATTTAAGGAGCATCAAAAAGTTTCTGGTTGAATCATAGCTGTTGTTCTTCACAATAAAGTTAATCCGAGTGGAATTCTTGCTAACTCACTAGAAAGGCTTGAAGTCTCTCGTAAGCAGCTTTGAGCAATCTTCTCTTTTTCCATCATGAACAATCGTTTAAAATTCATAGTAGGCTATAAGAGAGCATTTGGTCAGTGGCAGGGTTTATAGTGTACTTTCGAGCTGTGACGTAGCCGCCTTGTCGTATATGTACGTACCCATATACGTCACAACTAATCTCAGCTAGTGCGAAGATTTGCTAGCCCACCATGGATGATCCGTCCACATCGGGACGCACGTACTATTAATCTTTCATGCCCGAAACCAGACTTCATACAATCAAATGAGCTGAATTTGAAGCATTTCTAAATGTTGAAGGTTTTGCAAGGCAGGATTGTATGTTTGTGACGTTGCGTACAGTTGGGCGAGAATGTCAGTAAGGGCAGATGGCTACGGGGAAATTTTTGCAGAGCAACTGAAGAAGTTAGCGTGCAACATTTTGGGCCTTATTTTGGCGTTTAGCATACAGCGCAAGGAAAGGAATGGGAACTTGTATAATGAATTATAACATAATGTGCTAGTTGTGTAATGTGTTACATCCAGGGAGGTCCTCCGAGATAGGAAACCACAGAGCTGAACTTCATCCCGGTTGGTTCAAATGGCAGCAAAGTCGGCACATTAGAAAATTCACTTCATGCAGTTTTGTGGTTGTACAATCATCATCTTTCTCCATGGATCTAATTTTTACCGGTCAGCTTGAGTGGAATGAGCTGCAGCGCCGTTTTTTCAACCCTAGTTTCTGAACTGCTTAGGAGCCTCACACATCGTTGTGAACATTACGTGAACTATTTAGCGTGAATTCTTTTCTCGAAGGAACTGATTTTTCGAGCTCTGCTTTGTACAAGTGCAAAATGATACCTCCTCATCTAGGAACACACGAAATTCTTATCGCAGGCGGTGTTGTCATATCAAATTTCTATGGTCCACGCCTCGCATTCTGCACAGTCCTCATCAAATTGGCAGAATGCTAGGAGGTACTCCTCCTTATTCCATTCATTCCGTTCTGAAGCAAACGGTTAAGGAATCAGTTGACCGTGACATCTTGAAGCTGCCCAAGATTTGGATATAGATATCTGAATGTCAAGCAGAGCCAATAAGTAACGTCTGGTCGGAAGTGAACCAAAAACCTTTCCCTTCAAGTTGCATAAAAACTTGGTAAGCCAATGAAACCGATGAAAATCAATCTGTTTATGGTGAGGCTTTGAAGCAGGATGCTGCCAACTATAGGGAACTGTGGAGAACTCAAGTGCGGTGGAGAGCTCCAAAGAGAGAACCGTATGATTGCTTACAACTTGTAGATGATGCTAGAAGAAATGCAACTGATTTGGGAAAATACCATTGGTTACTTTGGTTACTTTCCATAACAAGTAGTATTCCCGTAGTGTTATCATCAGTTTGATGTTATGATTACAAACATGCCCGAAAAATCGTAGACAACGAGTTATAATATTTTTGTCCATAAAAACAACATTTTGGCTGTTTACTAGATCAGAGCACCATATCGTCGAGAAGTGTTCAAGAGTGGCGTCAAGTGCCCTTGCCGTGGCATTCAACTGCGAATAAGATTTGTTATTCCCGGTCGGTATAACCTTGACTTTTTAAAATTATACTTTAAGCGACTACCATGACCTGTGGCCCTTAGGCTAGCCTGCCGCTCGGCAGTTCAAGCTGAAGTGAAATAGTTGTTCTAGTTTCTGCCCTAAAAACAATAGAAGCAGTAGTAGAGCGCAGTATATTTGAATGTGCAGTTGTTTACCAGGTATTTTATGAAATATCCGAATAGGCTGCGTTTAGAGGTAGTACAGCTGCTCAGAAGAAGCGTGAGAAAACCATTACGTGACGACGAAGCTCAATTTCGTGTTCCTCGAGCGGTCTGGAGATGCGCTGATACCCCTTCTTTTCAAATGGTCCGTCTAATTGAAGGATTAGGATAGATGATGTGCTCTCCAAGACATCGGTCTCAGTTAGTCTCCCTCCTCGACTGCTTCGACGTGATGTTTTTGAATCGAATCTGACGAGTTTTTCAAGCATTTGCGGTCTGTCTACTGTCGCAGTGTTGATGGGACGATGAGTCAAGGGCGAAACGATGAGAAGGCCATCGTGGCCCTGGTTTGCACTTCCCAACTGCTACAGGGAGGCGCAAGAGCTGGCTGCTGCTTCTATCGTGTGAAGTAGTGCTACTGCACATTTCATGTTTCGGTGAAGCTTTATTAGGGAACACGGAGAGAAAGCCGCCATTCATCCATTATTCAGCACTATGCGCCTCTCTTCAAATTAGCATCCGAATCTTGAATAGATATCTGAGCACGAGAAGACCTGATATTCCAGGGCGCGTCAGCACTGCCGCTTGTACCACATTCTTGCTCTTTATCTTCAATTTTACTTCGTGCCTCTATTTCTTTAAATTGTGTAGTTTCAGTGAAGCCCATCGAGCTATACGAGTGAGACGTTTTGAGGGTTTCTGAGGAAGAGAAGGCAGTCTTAGGATTCTGAATAGGATTTTTCATTTATAGTTAAGAAAGCTGAAAAGTTGCAGCACATATTTTTTCAACTGTTTTTGTAATTGTTCTTAAGACACCCTGGACAAAATCAAGGTTATAACCTAAAATATCTCGGGATTTCGCTCGCTTTTCATTTTCGACTTCATAGAAGGACGCAACTTTGAGGAAAACAACATATTCTAAGTTAACAAATTCCGTTTGTGGAAGCTGACTAAAACTCCAAGAGCTTAGAGGAACCAAACATCTATCATCCGACCCTTCCGTCAATCCATCCGTTTATGTTGCGTCGCTCCTCTCAACTTCCGATAAAGCCCGGAAACTGTGTATTTGTGGGCAATTTCGGGCAATTATCTGGGCTGCCGCTAATTAAATGGGAGGCCCAGGAAGATAGCGCGATAGCACGACGATTTCGAGGGGCCTCAATTAAAATTAATGATTATGAAGAGAGCAGCAGGAGGCTCACAGACGACGCGTCGGAATAGTAATGTATGAAAGGATCGGGACCATTGTGTTTGTTCGCTTTGGACAGATTTTGTGTAAATGTGGATTATAGTAATGTTTTTCATAAATTAGGCTAGGCTGTGTGTTTCAGGTATCGAAAATATCGTCAGTCACTTTGTGGGTCAGGAGCTGTGGAAAACGCTTTGTCCTGAATCATCTGCGTGCCTTAACGCACCAGGTAAGATTCTTAGATGTACTATGAATCTTTATATCTAATAAATACGCCTACATTTACTATAGAGGGACAGAAATGACGAAGTTTGGTAGCGGCATGCACTCAGGTGTATAAAGTTACTGAAGGGTTCCTGGAATTTACAGAGCATTAATTAGTTCAGCCTCCATAGTAGAATCGAAAGGTACACAAACATGTCAGCTAGACGCAATTCGTGTGCACACTATAGCTGTCCAGTTCAGCACGATGCTCTGCACAAGAGGTGTTAACGTGGTCAAGATGAGTTCCTGACATTAACAGGGGAAGGCTGCAAGGATGTGAGCTCGGAACATCTCAAGCATAAACGTTGTGTATGTAAGTGAGATCGTGACGTTCTGCAGTAGAGTGCTGTAGTGGGTGAGAACACCCACAATCTATGTACTACCTCTGTCGTGGTCATATTCCATGCACTACCGTGATGTTGGCGTTTTCGCGGCATTCGATAGGAAAATCGCTGCAAGAATGTGAGCAGGGCACAAGCCATGCACTGTTGCTGTATTGATGTTGTCGCGGTATTCTGCAGATGTGCTGCAAGGGTGTAAACACCACTACCGTGCTCTACAGGGTAGGCTGAGATGTAGTCTAGAGCGAATCTGTGTAACGCCCTCATGTAAATAAGGGGCTCGGAGGATGAGGATGACGGGAGACGTGCCAGTGTTCAATTACACATAAGTGTAAAAGGCCTTCCGAAACTTTCTGTAATCATGAATTAGTTGACTCATCGCCGCAGAGATCGGAACGCGTTTGATGGTCCGCTCACCTTGCCCAGCAATGGCACCGGCACCGAGCTTCGTTTAATTAGTTGTTGTGGAGGAAAACACTAATCTCTATGCCGATGCTCGACATCGCTCTTATAGAGCTCCTTATGATTGTCTCCGAGTTTGATCTGACCCAGTTACAAGACACCATCAGAAGAAAGATTGTAATTACGCGAGGCCAACTGTGTTAAAAAGGAGTTGTTGGGAATTTTTATTCTAAAGCCTGTTTTTCCGGCTCAGTGGCTGTGGATTTTGTTCCTTCCGAGCTGTGCCTACTTTGTGATCGACAACGGGAGGAACTGGTCACGGATTTGCCTGAAAATAAGGTAAAGCTTAGCAATTAGTCAGCTACCATCAATTACAAAAATGCAACGGTTTCATGTTTGAAATCTGTAATCATATGTACAAGGCATAAGTATAGATTGCTTGACTAACCCTGGTGGCATATTCGGACCTATTTTAAAGAGGTTTGAGCTGTGCAGCCATTCAATCTTGGCCAGATGTGTTGAAGAGTCTCTAAATGTCGAGGTGTAAAGGGCGGTATTCCAAAACTCCATTCTGGAAAGTAATAGTGAAGCTTGACGTAGCTGCAAAATTTCAGTGTTGGAGCACTGAGATGGCGACAATTACTTACATGACTATTTTACACAGCATAAAACATAGTATATGAGAGACAAGGTTTTTTCAGCTTTTCCTTTCCTGATTTTAGAAGACCGGAATGACGTTCAATACGCGATAACGGACCACTTATTGGACATGAATATTGTTTTAGAGTGATAACCTAAAACGACTACATAGTTTTCTTGTCTTGTGCAGGTGCTGTTTAGGGCCTTTTTAAAATTCTGGGTTGAATTACGTAACAGAACTCTGGAGGCACTCCTATTTTTAATGAGTATCCTAGCCATTTGCCGCTAACTGTTGCATTTCAAGCGTTTTTCAAATGGTGGTTTTCCCACAATTTTCACAATAAAAATTTGCCGTAAACCATTTCACGCGTCAAATTTGTCAGCTTCCAATTAAGTTGTATACTTTCAAAATCAAATTGCACGCTTTTTAAATAGACTTGAATCTAAGTAAGCTTGGTGCTTTTGAAATCATTAGTATCTCTCAAACTGCAACGAGCGTCTTCCAAAAACTCCAAAAAGGTTAGAATATTTTTTCAAGGAAAATTTTATACGCCTTGCTTTAAGATTTTTTAAATTCACCTGTTCCAGTAAGTGAGCGCACTGTTTGAAGTGATAAATTTTACTTATCTTTGAAATTTTACTTTGAAATTTTTACTTTCAGGGAAAAACTCCAGGACTTCCCGAGAACCTAAAGTTGGTTTAAAAGCGTCAGAAGGATGGATTTTTTTCGCCATGTATCCGTCCAGAACGACGCGGTTTTTTTGACCGATAGGAAAATATTCTCTTTTTTTGCGTGGAGCTACACAATTGTCATTGCCACAGCAAAGACATTTGTCGCTAGACGAGTGCATAGCACGATCTCTTATTTTAACATGCTAAACATTGATGATTTTCTGCATTTTAGAATAAGCTTGAAACCTTTCTTTCCGTTAAGAAATAGAAATAAATGGGGCATGATGATGAAAAAAGAAGTTATGCCAAATTTTCCTCAGACAAAAATCGTAGAGTTTAATTTGATTTGAAAAGTGCACAGTTCGGTTTGAAAAAAGAAAATTTTTCGAGAAATTGAGCAAATTGAGCAATCATTTTGTGAGCAATTGCTTTGCTACCTCTATCAGCCCTCTTAATGGAGCGTGGTTCCAAATTTCACAGGTTCGTTAGGAATTTCCTGTTCAGTTTCTCTACAAGCGTTGAAATTTCAGTTCCTGCTCCCTTAGCCTTTCTTGTGCTTCCTTTCAGTGTATAATTACATCAAAAAAGTACCACTACCAGTACCAGTACCACAAAAGTGCTTGTATGTCGAAGAATTCAATTAAAGGAAATGACTAGTGGATCGGTTTAAGTACCATTGGTACTCTGATGCAAAGTTGTTCAACTCCAGTTTTCTCTCGAAGCTGGGGTGTAGTAGAAAGTTCAGTGTCCGTAGAAAATCGCGAAGAAAACGCCATTTGAGGAGTGTATTTCGAATTCACAATTGGATTCTGCCCGTCTTGGGATCCCTGTGCGGACACGGCTTCGGATCGAAGGCTGTACTAAAAGCGTGTCACACATATAAACCTATTCTTTCTAAATGTAACGTTTGGCTTTCTCTTCGGATGAGGTTTTTTCATCGTTCTGACACCAACTGATTTCCACGGTAATGATTTAAAAAGAAGAGAAAAAATTATGGCTCTCAGTTTCTGCAACCACGGCTGTGGTTCTGAGTTTTGAAAGGTGGCACTTCCCGAAGACGCTATTCCTTACTTAGCTCACCATCGTGTTTGACGGACACTCGCCTAACGAGGCAGTGAGGAAGTGCAAGCTTCTGCATCTCTACGGAGCATGATGGCTTCAGATGTTAACTTTTTGCCGCATCATGGTTGAGGAACTGAAACGTTGCATTTCATGCTGCTTGGAGAATTATAATATCAACCAGACGTTCGGCGGTCTATCGGTCTATGGTTGGTGGCTTCGCACCCAAACCCCGAGAATAGAACTACCCCAATCTTCCTCCATTCTCCTTTAGGCCTTATTGCGCGATTTATTCTCCGAAATGCTCGTTCTTCACGTGGCGAGAAACAGATCATGAGAATCTCAATCCGAAGTGCTTAATCTGCAGAAACATGTTTTAAATTAATCGGTATAGGTCGACAGGTCGACACCGTTTACGGTCCGACGGCAGTAATACTCCTCCGAATCCCATAGTCACTCTCTCTATCTCCCCCCCCCCTCCACGCTAATAAATACTTCCTTACCTATGTGCTGGTAAAGAAAACGGAGTGAGAGTCAAGCACGTGTCCCGACTCACGCGTCACCACGTTGCCGCGACTTCTATGACATAGCTGCACCCTGCCCACGTGCCACGACTTCTGTGACCCGTCTTCAGAAACCCGACGCACATTTCCGCTTTGCTGATCCCCTTTTCACTGGTCCCCCACCTACTGGTACCCATTGCTCGGAATCCCACGCAAGCTGAACGTCTGCGGCACGTCCTCTGAATCCCTACACACGTTGGATGACGTCTAGGGGCGGTGTGTTGTGTGGTAGCGATGGGCTGAAAGGAGGCAGTAGAGAAGTGCTGAGATAAAAAGCTTCAATTTGCGATATCTTTGCTGAAATTTAGCTGCGTTTCCTAGTGAATATGTGTGTTCATCTATCCAAAACGCATCCAGAAGGCGGGCAGCCGTGACAAAAACTTAATCGCTAGAAAAATGCTGCTTTCTTTTAGATTCACTGTGTGTTCTGGAAATGTTTACGTCCTGTTTTTTTTGTCTCTAGAATAGCGCTATTTGAAATACAGTGTTGCAAAGGAATGCTTCATAGAAAGGCATGCGAATTCACTAGCAAATTCATCGTTTGACCACTCATCACTCGTGTCATGTTCAAAAACGAGGATGAGTGTAAGCGGCAATCAGATGTGTGATCAGATATAATGATATGTGATCAGCTCTATAATTTTTAGTATATCTTGGAGGCGATTTAAAGGAGTATTTAGCCTAGCTCCCCACCTCAATTATTAGTGGTGGCCAACCAATGAAGGAATCGGCGCTTCATGCGTAGCGGATAAGTCTGATATCTTGGTGAGACCGAACATGAGTCGGTACAAGGTGAAGGCGGTAGACGGGATCTCTTCCGGATATTTATTTATTTATTTATGGCGTAGAACAAAGTCTAGCATCAATGATGTTAAAAAGGGAACGAACAAAAACATTTCTAGCACAAAACATAACAGTCAACAATCACTGTTAAACGATGCATGAGTAGTAGCATATCTTCGAGCACTTCACGGAATTCAACATGTAGTAGACCTTCTACACACGTGCACAGACAGTCTCGCCAGATCGTCGTACTTGCCAAGCAGCAAGTTGAATTCTTTGAGAACCCTGTAGGTTGGAAAATCTGACCTAATCCGTGACTTAGCAATCGACACTCGAAACTTAATCTTTCCTCTTACGGGTTTACGGATATGCTACACGAGTCTAACCGTTAAATGTACTGTTAGTTAGAACGCTTTTACGAAGAGGATTTACGAAGTCGGAATAGATTTTTGAGGCATCCGATGTCAGCTTGGTACTGACCAAGTCTAATTATGATCGAAATAAAGGTGGAGTAGCACTCGACGAAGCTCACGTAGCGTTCTTGAAGCAGAACTTCTTTTCCTATTTTCCATAAATGGATGAAGCCCACCTCGGAAAAGCACAGTTTTTTTGGCTAGAACAATGTTTTGTGCTCTCCTGAAAGTTGTTGTCTTCTCACGAATGCAGTCAATAAGAAGTTATCTTAAAGGTGAGCACTGTGCTGCCTCGAAGCATTCTCAGCTTTCTTGTTACCGTCTGCGGCTCCTAGCGCGTGCTTAGCTGAGATTAGAGAGACCCTCTGGAACGGCAGGGCAAAATGTCGAGAGGCGAGGACATGAAGATCGACGAGCCGTCGATCCAGGTCGCGGGAAAGGTCTTGCTAGCCATCGCATGGGATCGTCGGCTTTGTGCCTCCCGCTCTCAACTTGTCACATCCCTGCTGCACCCACTGTGCAGTGCGGCCGTTCCCCTTTCGATTTCGACGTCTTTTAGCCTACCATTAAATGAGAAGTCATGCAAACCACCCACAACTTAGTAGGGTCTCGACCCCTACTAAGGTGTGGGTGGTTTGATGATAGCGCACGGCTACTCGCTGTCGAGTTATTGTAAATTCGTAAGTTGACCGTTTTAGTTCGCTAATGGCAAGTGTCCATTTCTTTTTATTATCCATTGTTTTTCCCTTTACAACCAGAATTGTGAGCATTATCAGCGAAAACGATACACTACACTGTTCATCCAATTTGGCAGCTGCACGTGCTTCTCGTGGTGCACTGAGGCTTGAGGCTGTTTTGTTTACACAAAACAGCGTCCTATATTATGTATCATATCCATATATTATCCATTTAGCCCCAGATGTGCGATTCGGATTCGGGAGTGTGTTCGTCGGCCTCGCCGCCGACGTCACCGCGAGCTTCGCACTCCGTACCTTCCGCGTCGACGGATGCGACGATGCTCTGCATGTCGAACTTGTATGAACGAACCAGAGAAGCCATCATGCGGATGCAGGCAGCTCAGCAGTGTAAGTGTGCTTTTAAAGGTTTTCGGAACTAGGCTAGTGAGAGGTTTGTGATGAATCTCCGAATATTTGGGGTGAGTGGTTTGACCGGAGCGATTCTTACTGTAAAGAAATAGGAAGGAAATTGAATTCGATTTATTTGCAGAATCAGAATATTGTTTCTTAGCTTTGCGCACATATGTGCTGAACGAGGTTTAAGGTGGGAGGTTTAGTTGTTTGGTAGGGTACATAGTAAGCAAACTATTGATCTTTGAACCACTTTTATGCTTCTGAAATGAGTGGATCCAAACGTTAGGTTAAGAGACAATATCAGGGTCCACTTTAAACTTCGTTCGGCACATAATTTCATAAAAGTAAGCTGTGTTCAGTCTAACAAAGGACTGCTCACGCTTTTGAAGAATACCCTTATGGGTTATTGTATTTTGTATTTATCTTTGCAGTTGTACACGATTTGTGATAATTTGAATATTCCCTGATTCATTTGGCCTACAGGGAAATAGAATTAAAGTGCCTAATTGCCTAGTTTATCGAGTGCTAAAAGTGGCTTCGGAGAGTCTGACGGGAAACTGTGGAGTGCACAGATCCGGATCAGAGACCAGGAGACGATTGCAGAGTCATATGTGGTATAGTTGTGCTGCTAGCTCCAGAAGCCCACAAGGAAGCGAATGAATGCAGGGCTGTGCAAGAATGACATTGAAAACATTGCGTATCGATTGGTGCGCGTGTCATCGTAGAATTTTGTATGCTACCGTATGCCTTGTCGTCAGCAAGCATTTCGATTCTCATGCGATAAGATGCGCCAGACGGCTGGGTCACGACTGTGAACCAAAGCCGTCATTCGCTTGCGTCTCTTCTGAATCCCGTCCAGCGTTTTTTTTTTTGTGCGACTTGGCTCCTACAGATCTGTTGTTCTTTTTCGCATCGGTGCAGTTGCCAAGTTATCCAGTGGGGCTGTGGAGCAGCAGAAACATCGTTCTGGGCTGAAGTGCTGATTTTCGATAGCCAACGTGCTGAGAGCTAGCTCATGACCTTTCTTTAAAACATCTCAGAGACAACAAAATATATGTACGTTATCAAACGTACTTACTTCTATTCAGCTCATAGAGTCTTTAGGCATTCCAGCGATGGGACCTATCTCCTCCAGAATGTTTTTCTTGCTTATTTTACCTACTAGCTTTCATTCTTCTTCCTTCTCATGTTCTTCTTGCATGTGTTAGCAGTATCGTTATTTTCGCTTAGTGTCATCTTGTACTTATTCTATTCCAGGAGGTCATGTGTGACCATAACGGACAACGCCAAGACTGTTCTGTTCTGTTCCTCACAATACAATTCCTATTTCTGTCTGACTTTTAATAGCTTCTTAAAAACGGGACGTTTCAGTGAAATCACTTGTACTAAAGTGACGAAAGAGGTGTGGGTAGAGGTAGTAGTTGAGCAGGCGAACTGTACACAGAGCTGTGAGCGCGTGTTCTTCTAATTTTCGGACAGAAGTCGCTTGACTATAGTCTACTTCTCACCTGATTAGCTTCCAAATTTCAATGGTGTTCAAGCAGATATTTCACTACAACCAATTACCAGGTACATTACGCTTTCTTGTAATTATAAATTATTAGGCTTAGGAAGTAAGGCATGGAAGGTTACTATGTACCTATGCAAGTCGAGCGGCCTTCCTAAACTCCTCTGTCTTTCGTGAAGGTAGGTTTTTAGTGTAGGTTTGACGGTGCTGACTAGGTTATGCCTTTGTAGAGCTACTTAAAACTTTAGTAACGCACCTGATTATCAAGTTGGTTAGCCGCTTAGCCCCCCCCCCCCAGAGGCAAGCGGATGGTATACGCCGAAAACCCTCTGCTACGAGTTATCACTGGATAAATTACGTCAACGGGTCTAACATTTCACCCAAAGCGCAGGCGGTTGGTTTTAAAGGCGGCGCACTCCTGCCTTTCAGCGGTGACGTTCTATTGTTTTGCTTTTGTGCATAGGTTGGCGTCGTTTCAGGCCCTACTTAAACCAGGCATATTATTTTCAAGCCAGTGGAAACGACTTCGGTTTTTCCGATTCATGCAAGACACTGTTTTGTCACCGTCCTCTATAGTCGTAATGCATACCGTGGTTGTCTTCGTCTAATAGTTCCTAGTTCCTTCCTGTGTTTCATTGCCGTCGCTCAGTGTTTGTCACGGTCATCTCCATGTGACTCTTTCGAACTACCGTAGCCGGATGTGAGGGGTTGGGCGCCTTGCGGGCGATGATCGGGATTCCCACGACTGTGCGACTGTTGTTGTGAAAATATTCCATTTCGGTCGAGACGAATGCTCATCACGTTTCGACAGACATCGTGGTGTTTTGTTAGTGATATGCACGCTGGTGTGAACTTCAACACCTGCGCCAACTTTGGCCGCCAAGTGACCTTCAGACTTGCAGCCGACCAGCATCCGCACTGACTGTAAATGTCAGTAACGATGTCACCGAGAAAAGGTGAGGAGATACCATTCTCAGTCGGCCAACATCTCTCCAACGCCATCCTCCGAGATGATTGGATGAGTCAATGAGCGCGGCGCATTTTAGCGCTTTCATTTACAGAAACAGATTCGCAGATTGGGCTAGAGCGAGTAGGAAAGCGAAGATGAGCTAGTGCGTTCTGCAAGTTAGACCTCAGGTGTGTTACACCAAGATTTGGGTTGCATTCTATTGGGCTGCTCGAATTTTTTAGACTTCAGTGAATGCTTAAGAGTGCGATGTTTCATTAGCAGCTAATATCATTCAACAAATATTCGCCATTATATTCTAACGCAGGGTGAGTGTGACGCATTCGGAGGAGGTACCGGTTCGCGCATGCATTGCGATTCCATCCATGGTTTTCACCCAGGCCAAACAAGTGCTCCGTCCCTCCGGTCAGTGAACTGGTGCCAGACTTGCCTCGGTAGGCAAGTCATTGTATAGGGCAAATACGCATTCTAACCGCCTCCACGACATCCCATAGAAGTACGGTTTTTTATTCTTCATGTCCTCTCACATACTGCCATCTTTACAGTCGAGACTGAATTCATCGAGCAAAGCACTTCGCAAACATGAAGAACTAGGAGTTATTAACACGATTTCTGAACTTTATTTCTCCGAAGAAGGACTGATGTGACCGGAGGACATAACAGTCATTGAACTGAATGCGGCAAAACAAGCAGGCAGATCTTTCAACTGTGTGTGGTTTGGTCTTGTGGTATCTATTATATGAGAAGAAGACGAATTCCCTGTCCCCAGGACGGCGATTGCACAAGGTTCCGCTCATGCTCATCAGCTGGATACAGAATATGTTCGACTGCGCCGTAGAACCAGCTGGAACCAATTGCAGAAACTGGTTCAATGCACCAATGTAAAAAAACACTCCTTATTGTCATTATGAAGATGTTTCCTTATTGTCATTATGAAGATGTTTCGGCTGTGATTCAAGGAATTCCTCGTGGCTAACCCAGTGCTTGTGGCACTCCGCATCGCTGTAGACGCAATTTTTCTCGTCAAGGGTTACGATGGAGTCGATCCGTGCAAGCGTGCGATGTCGGTTGAGGGTAAAAGTGCACACATCAAACGCTTCGGTCTGTCTAGTATGGTCAAAGCATAGGGGAGGACATGGAACAGCTTTGTCTGGAGTGCGTGAAGTGAAAAATCTCGTGCACCGTGGTTCTTGGAGTGTGCGGCAGGGCTGGAAGACGAGGTCCGCCTCAGAATTGGAGAGTACGAGCCTTCTCTTCTGCGCACGTTGACCATCCGGTATAAAGGAATTCTTCGAGCGATTCGTCACATTGCGGTGCCAACTGAAACGCGTCGCACGAGAGGGGCTTGGTCCTTCATTGTCTTATACAGGAAGCGGCGATGGTACGATAGTGGCCGAGCTGGTCGGTAGAACATCTTCCTCGTGTCTATCGCGGAGGCACCACAGAGAATTGGAAATAGATCTTTAACCACTCTTGATTAAGGCTTACAATTACTTACCGTGCATACCACATTACTCTTCATTACTCTCATGAATTACTAAGTTGTCGGAAAAGTCCTGCAAAAATTTTTCAAGATTCTTCAAAATTTAACAGAACTCATTACGGGTTTTCTAGTGTCACTATCTTATAGCTCGAGCATTCTAGAATATTACGCAAATGTGACCGGTTGCTTCTTTGAGGTATGAAAGCAATATTTAATACAATAGCAGTAATATTCGATCTGCTAGCCAGGAAGCAGCTAACATCTGCGCTATGTATATTAACGAGGACGCGTTCACAAGATAATTTCGCAAGATAATCCGATGATTCAAGCGATTTGAGCAGGGAGATGTGTCCTTCGAAGGTGCTCCGTGCTTCGGACGTCCATCAGTGGTGGGTGACGACGCATTGCGGCTCGATCTGAAAGGAAAGGAACCCAGCGCGACTTCTCTCGAATTATAGGCGACCGCAACCACCTTCGCAGGCGCCGTACGCTGCACGTGCGGACTAGACATGGGATCCGAATCATGCATTTTCGGATATCCGGCCGGATTTATCCGGTTTCGGATTATCCGAAATCCGGCTCGGTCGAAAATTGCCCTCATCTGAATCATCCGAAGATCCGGGGTTTCTAAAATTGTCCACATCTGAATCATCCGAAGATCCGGGGTTTTCAAAATTGCCCTCATCTGAATCATCCGAAGATCCGGGGTTTTGAAAAACGCAATGATTCGGATAAAATCGGATAAAAATCGGATAATAGGAGGTTAGCGCGCCTTGCTGGCAAACTCTGCGCCATTGATAACCTGACTTTTTTGGGTAGATTTGCAATCATTTGGCGGGAATTCTCTCACAAGGAAAGGGTCTGATAGTGTATGTCTGAATGGGGAGAGGGAGTCATCCTATTAAATAGGAATAATCGCCACCCCTCAGTTAGCATAAAATGTGTTTCATTTTTGCCAAGTCGTTAAACCCAAGGAGTGGGGGTTCTTGAAGTCACAATTGAACGGCGCATCACGAATTTGGGTTTTTGTACGACCGCGATGCCTCTGCCGGCAAGCAGCTCGGAGCGCAATGGGTAGTGACGATGCTTCATGGGAGGAAGGTCGGGGGTTCGATCCTAATGCGCTGCTGCATTCCTGCTTTTTAAATAATTGGTTGAGATTTGAGGGATTCTGACGTCTATACCATTTTCCGATGTTTTCTGCGCACTTTCCAGCTGCATGCTGTGGTACTCAACATGATGATGTATAAATATTCAATACGAGTGATACAAAGGTACAACGTGCATAAAGCAGCACTGGACACAATGGGCAGGGTATAAGTGCTGCAGGCTCCTCTCAGTCTGTTTCCATACATCAGCCAATGACCTCGGGTAAAACCAGCCTGCTCGGAGTTTCAAGGGAGACCATGATGTGACGTCACATGTGGTTAAAACGAGAAGATCTGTGGATCCCGGAATTTGACCTAAACGGCATCAATACACTCATCTTTGCCTGTCATCTGGAAATCAGAGGTCTGCTGGAGGTTCTCTAAAACTTAACACCAACGAAGTCGCCGATGCTCGAGTGGTGATCCACTTGCTCACGCTGAAGTGTGGTCCACCTTTAGATAAGCAGCCTTCATGGGAATGACACCAACCTGATCGAACGGATGGCTAGCATACCTAAGGACTTCGAAGCACGTCAACTTGAAGTTAACGAAGTCGAACGGCTGGAAGTGGTGGAAAACCAGAAGGTTGGGATCAGCAAAATGAACTGATAGACGTCTAAAGGCTGGAAAGCAGTGGGCACATGATAACGTTTTCGGCTTGAACTCTTGTTTCAGAGGAAAGGGAACGTCTTCAGTTGGATTTCGCCTATGGAGCCGATCTCATTTGTCCATATATGGAAGCAAACTGTGAGGAGCCAGTAGCCTTTATGCGCTGCTCGTATTGTGACCAGTGCTTATGTTTCATGCACTTTGTGTCTGTGTATCACTGATTTTAAAACGTTCATACATCGTTATGTTGAACAGCTTTCCAATTGAGTTTTGGGTAAAAAACCGGTCAGTAATAAGCAAGTGGCAACAAAGTTGCTCTCACGGCATGGCATACATCTGGAAACGCTGCACAGCAAACACTTAAAATGATGCAGATGTCAAAATCGCTCAAATCAAACAATAAGTTGTAATGCAAAGATGCAGCAGCGCAGAAAAGTCGAACCCTCTACCTCCCTCTCATGGAGCAACGTCGCTATCCACTGCGCTACGAGCCGCGTTGGTATTGGCTCTTTGGGGTCTTAAAGCTGTTTTTGTCTGTTCTGGAAGCGCAAAATAGCTCTGTGGAGGGCTCCCCTCGTAAGGCAGCCAAATACGCCATCTTTTACGTAGCGCTGGTGTGTTCCGCTCCATTGGTGAAATAAGCTAGGCCAGATATAATGTAACTGGGCAATCATGTGCCTTGCTAGCAGGGCATGTAAACACTTAATTCAAGGTGAGGCGCTCCAAGCTGCTTTGCGCGCTCGTGGCTTCAATTGGTCAAGGAAATAGTTGCGGAGTTACTGATGTGTTCCGTTTTTAAGAGGTTGCCTGCCCCTATTATATCACTTATCCGGTTGTATCCGAATCGGATATCCGAAATCCGGCTCGGCCGAAAATGGCGTTATCTGAATCATCCGAAGATCCGGGATTTCTAAAATGGCCCTCATCTGAATCATCCGAAGATCCGGGGTTTTCGAAATTGCCCTCATCTGAATCATCCGAAGATCCGGGGTTTGAAAAAAATGGCCTATCCGAATCATCCGATTATCCGGAAAATCGGTGTCGGATCCAATGTCTAGTGCGGACCATGCCAGGCTTGCCGGCTTCGGGTATGGCGGGCCAGGCTAGGAACGTAGCCCAACGTTGGACCTCGTTTGTATCACGTCTTCCGCAGGTCTTCATGATGGGGTGTGCATAGACTGAAACAGATTGAAATGGGTGAGGAAAAGGTCAGCGGCAGTGTGAAAACACAGAAATGCAGACGAAAATGCGGTAAGGGACGGATGCAAAAATGAAGTCAAGAATGGAGGGTGAAGGTGAATGAACTCGTACCGAGAGCAAATGCACAAAGTTCTCTACTTTGCATCCCTTTGGCCCTCTGTCGATTATATATAGTAATGATGATAATGATAATGACCAGCCAGCAGAACTTAATGCTGTGACGTTGGTGAGACTCCAAGAAACCACGAGTTCCTTGAAGGCGCTACCACAGTGACTGCGGAAATCTACGCTGTCCATCTGCAAAAGTTAAAAAGTGAGGCCGTGCAGCAGAAGCGATCAAAACAGAAGAATGTTTACTTTCTTCACGACTATGCCCGGCCATGTATTGCGAACGTGTCTCGCCAAAAGTTGCAGGAGGTTGGGTGAGGGGTAATATTCCACCTACCGTACGCGCCGCACGTTTCGCCATCTGACTACCACTTCTTCTGGGCTCTTAAGGGAAATATCTGAGGGATACGTACTTTAGTGACCAGGCCCAAATCCAGTTAGGTGACGCAGTTCTCCGAGTTACGGTCTTCTTCATTCTGGGAGAATTCATGATCTCATTACATGAGAGGTTGCCGATGTTGATGGTGATTGCTTTATAGGTTGAAAGTGTATACAAATAATGCACTAGCGTTCGAAAAAATGTTCGCATGGTTGCATAATTTCTTCGACAATTCAGCTGGCAAAGATATGTGGTATCGAATCTCACCGTACCCTTTCTCAAAGCTTTTCGTACAGCATAATTGTTCGCAGGCTAACCACTCAACTCTCAGCAGCCGAGAGCGTTTCAGGCTGGTAACAGTGCCGGGAGGTATCGCTTCGAAAATCTGGAAGTTAGGACTCTGTGTCTCGGTGAATGCTTTTATATCTAGACTTGACAGGATCACCTCAAATGCCTAGTGACTTCTCTGCTTCGTCATTCTCGAAGACACCCATCCGTCTGGCTACTGCTACCATACAAGAAGAGTTTCGGAACGTTTGACACATCAGATATGTCAGCCACATTTGCTGTACTATTTACAGTATCATTTTTCAGTTGAAATGATGTCGCAGATGCAAATGCTTGGATTTCTCGGTGTGACACCAGCACTAACTCCAGAGATGAACCGAATGTTCTTCGAGAATCGTAAGTTATGCTAAATTACGCTATCGTAGTAGGTACTCGGTTCCCTTATAGATTGGACGAGACATTCTTGTGAAATATCTATAGTATCTAGGGATTTGTGATTCGCCTCTTCAGTGAAGATTCCTTGTGCAATGGCGCCTTTTCGGTTAAAAGCATGGAGAATGCTAGTCAGAAGTAAATCTAACATGAGATTTAGATTTGTCGGGATAATGTTTCTCAGTGTTTTACTTCATACCGTCTAATTCGAACGAGATTTTTATCGTCAAAGCTGAAGTATATTAACTTTGTGGTTGTGAAACGCCAACTCGTGCGAAACTGGAGCTCGCCAGTTGCTTTGAGGGATGATTGGACTTCTGCATGTTTAGAGCTCGCTGTTGTAAATCCGTTTTTGGCGAACACCTTGTGGAACCTACACCCAGAAGCTCCACATCCGGGTTTGTTTCCGCCTCAAGCACCCTCCAAGTCAAACAACGACAGGTCAACAGCAGCTGAGACACGTGCGCGTGAAGAACAGCCACTGGATCTGAGCAGGAAATCGGTAGGTTCAGATGATGCGGCCCATGGACGGCTGGTGTTGGCGTTCCCTGTCGTTTCACGCATCCAATTTAGGGATTGGAAGCCATTATCGACATCGAAACCGCCAATTATAGTCACAAGCAGCGAAAACAGAATCAGCATTGTCAACAACCGCATGAGGTCTCCGAAAAAGAACCTACAGGGTGGGAATAGAATAGAGTAACCTAGTTAGCACTTTAAATAAGAATATGTGAATGCAAGAACTTTTATGTCTGTGTGTATTCTAGACCTGAGGAAATCATCAGAAACGGGTATGGTGTCAAGCGCAACTACAGTCAGGTGGATTTGACCGCTGCAGTTAATGACATTAGGTGTGGACGATTGGGAACGAGACGGTAAGGCAGCCATCGGCAAACAGTTTCTGTATGGCACACTGTTAAGCGAGTTTCTAAAGTTCTTTTAACAGCAAAAGCGGAGCCATGTGTACCCTACCCGGTGCGACGAGGTAGTTGCTTTTCGATATGTTTGAAAATGCTACGTCACTTGTATCGTGTATCACCCGTAGTTCCGTCGAAGGAAAATGTGTTCGAGTGGGCGCCAGTAACTTTTTTGTTCATTCCTGTCGTGTGGCAAATCGGTCCAGTAGGTCTTTCTCGCTCAAAGGGCACGTACGGCGTCAACTCCGCCGGTGAGAACTTCTACGAAGCAATTTGACCAGCGGGTTGATGGGTATCTTGTGTTTTCAATCCTAGAAAATGAAAAAAATCGGTTACGGCTCTTTAGGGTCACCGAAACTCATTCGTCATCGGCCGTCCTAATTTTCGAAGGCACAGTTTAGGTACGTCACCTCTTACCCTCGATCGTCGGCGAAGCTCCGAACTCCAATGGGTTTCTCTCGCCTGCGCGAATCACATTCTCTTTCCGGTTGCTTGTACGGTGACATAGTTCGCGTATTCGTCCTGCTTAAGTAAGGGCAAAGTTTCCGGCCAGGGAATGCCGTCAGCTTCCCATGGAACTTCAGATTGAGACCTATATCACGTGAAAGAGTTCGAGACGCTGATCACATACATAGACCAAATTTGCTAAATAGATCTCCTAAGCGAGTTATGGCCTGCGGAAGCCGCGATGTCTTCCATGTGTTAGGCGCGCTCAATCAGCGTTGGGCGCAGTATTGCGCAGTAATCAGCGGTTCGGCCACCAGCGCCGGCAGCAGCGGAGGCGGCGCAGTGGTAAAGTGTTCGCTCCAAAGAATTGTATTCATTGGTTCGCTTCCTGCCGCTGACGGCTCTCTTGCATCTTGTGACCTATCTTCCTCATTTTTAGCACATTTTTGAGCGAACGGCTAATGCGACTTGCATTTCCGTCTATTTGAAGACGGAAACGTGTTTCATGTAAAACGTTTTATTCATGACGTGAAGCAAGTCAGAAATTCAAGTCAGAACAAAATAAAAAGTAAAAATAAAATCAAAAATCAACAAAACTTAATAAACATAATAAGTAAAGTATGGGTGGTTTCGGACCGAATCGTGAAACTCGGATGTCAGATTCGTGATCAGCACCCCAAATAACCCCATAGACGAAGTTTCAGCGAAAAAAAATTTTTCGACCGAAGTCGTGGTCTGGAGTAGGAACTTTTAACTAGTGCCTTTACTTATTATTTATTATGTTTATTAAGTTATGTTGATTTTTGATTTTATTTTTACTTTTTGTTTTGTTTTGATTTCAATTTCTGACTTGCTTTACGTCATGAATAAACCATTTTACCTGAAACACGTTTCCGTCTTCAAATAGACGTAAATGCAAGTCGCTATTAGCCGGCCGTTCGCTCAAAAATGTGCTAAAAATGAGATTATAGGTCCTCGTCGAGGATAGGTCACAAAATGGCCCTTGCGGGAGCATTTCGTAGTACACATTCCTCGAGAAATCCAGAAGCCGAAGAGGACACTCCTTGGGGTGAAGACCCATTCTGGCCTGCGCTTCTCCTTAACACGTCACCTAAATAGAAATTCGTTTCAGTGCGAGCGGAGGAGAAACTGGCAATCGATATCGGGGTAAACCACATGGTGTCGGGCCAACTGAGTCAGCCTTTTCCCGTAGCCGAGGGCGTGAAGGCGACTGAGGATTGTTGAGCGTACATACACACCCGAGTCTCACTGCAGGTCTGTCCGGACCAGGGGTGTGCGTAAATGAAGTCCGAAATTTCGTAAATCGTAATTGCGAAAAAACCATCGTAAATCGTAACCGGTGAACCGTAAGAGCGTGTTTGACGTGTAAAGCAGTACAACGAAATTTTCAGAGTTTAACTTGCTAATGTTAATCAATTATGATCCAACATCTATATATTTATTGTGTTATTTTCAGCTCAAGCTGGACAGATTTCTTCCCAAACTTTTGCTTTTTTAACTTTTCTTTTTCTTTTTAGTCGATACATGTTTCACATCAATCAATAGCAAGTCACTATGAGGACCGATATTTTTTAAAAATTCACCGCTGGCTATCTCGATCAAGGCAGCACCTATTCACCGAAAGACCTCCGATTTTTACATTTTGAAATTCGTCCAGAAACATTCCAGTAGGATTGAAAATATGCGACCACCCAAACCACATGATCATATTTCTTGGGCACCCTCTGTAGTATCTTTTGAATGGAAGGTGTAATGTGTAACCTTTTGAAGGCGTCTCCAGTTTGATTCCATAGACATCCAATTTGGTTTGGGAGCGGTCGCGTTTGATTTTTGAAAATCCAGGTTAAGCTGGGAAGAATGCAGAATGGTTCTTTTTGATTTCTAAAAGTCCACTTTAAACGTGAGAAAGGAAAAAGGTATATAAATCATCACATGAAGGTTGCTAAACATAAAATGCATAATGAGAAGGTACTTAGCAACCTTACCCACCGCGCGACACCCGAATTCAGATCACTGTTGTATTCTGTGCTCTCCTCTTCTGACGTGAAAGGCAGCATAAATTTGGGCACGGGAAGAGAATTCGCGGTGTGGCCGCACCAGCGCACCAGCTTTAAATTTTTTATGTAGGCAAACAAAGGTGAACGCGTGATCGAAAGAAATAACAGTGCATTCGAAGACTAAAATTTTGCTCTACTGTATAATAACTGCATGCCTTCGGCTACTCTTCGCCAGTTCTGTGACGAGCATTTGCTCTCAGCGAGTCCGAAGCATTCTAAGAGGGTTAGAAGGGGTTTGTGCGACAATTTCTACCAAGACGCGGGAAGGGGAGACCAAAACAGTCAAAACCATTTCGACACTCTTTGAATTTGCTTCTATAGCACTTTGAATATCCACTTGCTCCACACTGTGGCGTACGGTGTTAGTCGACAGAAACATCAGTCGCTTAATCTTTCCATATGATTCTAGTATTCGTCTACATCCCGCTTCTACTCACGAATGATATTCCACCATGTCAACGAGAGATAAACCGAACTCGAAAAATCTGTGCAAAGTACGGTGTCTTCTGTCATGGTGCGACATCAGAACATAAACACTAAAACGAACAGACGGAATGAGCGAGACTTTTAAAATGGGCACATCTTTATAATCCGGGCTGCATCGCCTGATTTGGAGTTGAAAGATCACATTTACGAAAATTTACGATTTACGACCCAAAATGTCGTAAATCGTCAATCGTAAAAATTTCGCCAAAAATCGTAAATCGTAATTACGCACACCCCTGGTCCGGATCCTCCTTGGCAGCGTCGTGGACGGTCGTGTCTTCTCCTTTGAAACGGGGAACCAGCGATTGGCTGTGCTGATAGAAGTGGTATCCTCTTCCAATGTGCTGGTGATATTGGAATGGTCCAGTGTCTTAACGCCATTCATAGAAGGTCCAGATGCCCTTGTGGACATCTGATTAAAATTGAGCAGGAGAATGATTTGCAACCACCACATGATCTGATACTTTCTCAACAGCGTCGCTTTTATATGATTCAACTATTGTTCGACGTTTCCACGTTCACAGTTGGCCAACATTCGCTCCACCTGTCATGTCTATTCACAATTTTCTTAATGCGCTTAAGTCGAATGGCTATAGATAGTGTTTTTTCTATCAGAATTAGAGTGAGGCTCCATGAAAGCATCGACTATCTTGGACGTTGCATGTTGTTCAGTGGATAACACTGCTCTCAGAAGACTGCATTCATCATGGGGTTTTGGCGATATGGTGAACTTTTGTCTTATTTACGTCAGTTGTTGCATACTTTTGGTCAATCAATTAATATCATTTTAGAGGTGCCTACTATTATAGAATCGAGGCGACGTCAAAACTGTTATCACAACATTTTAGAGCATCCGTGGTGTACGGCATTCCACGCTCGACTCTCAGAAATAAAATTTATAAATTGGAAGCTGCTGAAGAACAAGCTGGTCAGGCGCCGACTAATAAAAGGAGGCGTCCAGGTGGCCAGAGCAATGCAGAGAAAAAGCTGGCCGAGCAGGTTGAGCGGCAGAAGAAGTAAGTGCCAGATTTAGTGTTTCTGGGCTAATCTAGGTTTTTTTTGTGAGTGCAGTACCCTTTCTAGGGCTTCAACACCAGTAACCGACTCTTCATCCATTTCTCCTAGTAGTGATGGAACCGACGGAGAGGTGAATTTCTTCAAAATTTCCCCGATTGATGTTCTAGCATTGTAATTAATTTCAGAAGAATTGCAATGCCGATAATCGTTGGGACAGTGACTGGACGAGCAATTTGTGGCAGAGTCTTTTCAATCAGAATAGTGTTCGTTTAGCTTAGTTACTGTGTTATCAATCAAATTCAAATGATGTTGAGATTTTAGACCACCATGACTGCGAACATTATGAGCACAGGAGCAAAGGAAGAAAGTAAGAAGGAGGAGCTATCAGAGTGGAAGAAAAGTCGACCGAAGCGAGGGCAGTACAGGTGAGCGCGATTCTACAGAACTCACGAAAGCATTGTGTCCTCTCATCGTGAAACCGCGTCATTGTTGACATTAACGTTTGTTGTACTTCTGTGGCACAAAACTGTTAGTTGGAGCTCTTTATTGGCCTGACGTTTCAACCGCCTCGTCGTCTTCAAAGGCCTAAAAATGATTCAAGGCTTTATCTTTGCAGCCTACCCGATCAAATGCCTCACCCACGAACAAATTCAAATATTATGCATTAGAAACGTTGAAGCATGCGACGCGAATATATACGTCGCTGGTTTAGCCATGTTTGAAAATGGTGCAATTTTGAATTCAATCTTTCTTTATTAATCAGTTTAACAGTTTTCAATCTCGAATTGAATTGTTGACGTCCGTTGTCGTGAGTCCTCGGTAGTCTGAGAAGCAGCTCTATATGTATGTATTGCCAAACACTGCATCGCTTCCATTTGGGCACCGCAAGCATTTGTAAAGGTCAGATACGCATTCAAATTATCTCTTCTCCACGGTATCCCATGAAATCGGAATGCGTGACGCATACCACAAAGGGATTGAATAATGTCGTACTTTCCCCTTTATCCTCTTTTTCCTGTCTTGTTTTCTTCGGCGCGAGGAATACCTGGTGTGCGCCAAAGCAGTGGAGTTGGGTGACACACCGCTTGTAGTTCTAGCCTCTTCATTAGGTTAGATAGAGCGAACATTTCCGCATTAGACGATTAGACGTTGTATGAAAATGTGAAGTAAGTTGAACATTGATTCAGTAAGAAATGAACGAAAAGCGGTTGCAGAAAAACCGCCAGAACTTTCCTTCCAGCCTAATGTTATTCGTTTCGTGGTGGTGAAGGCACGCCATTTTTTATCTTACGATAAATAGGCGTATTGTTGCAAGTCGGCGGCCCCAGTGCAGCGGCTGTGCCGTCAACACGTGGGACACCAACCTACCCCATGGGGCAACCGAAGCTGCCAAGGCCCAGCGCCCCGGGGAGGTGAAGGGTCCCATGCCCTGAAGTGCCTCTTCCGTAGTGGGGATTCCCCGGGTCCATCCCTTCACTCCCCACCTGGCTTGTATCCCTTCAGCCCCAGGGTCGCAGCCAGCACAAGACCGTGGGGGGAATACTACCCTAGCCCTGGGTTGCCGGCCTGATTCCCAACAACACTGCCCTCGCGACGTCCAGGCAGGGGGCCAGAGTCTGCCCCCTGCCCGGACCCCGCGAGGGGCTTAACGGGCTTTATCCCCGGCAACCCAGCAACAATAATGATACACAATAACAGCAATACCAGATACACTATGCAACGGACTCACCGCATTCCCTCGCTTGCACACCACACACCTTCATAGGTTTATCTCAATACCAGCGCCGACATAGTAGGAACGGGATAGGCCGGACACGTGGATGATGAAATCATAGCCGGCAGAGCAATAAGATTGGGATCAGGATGGGCCGGGCGCTTCACTGTGCCAAGGCACTCCGCGCCCTCAGCCCTGGCGACCCTTCTAGGAAGGGTCGCCTCCCATCCAACCGGCAGTCGATGCCGAACGATGCAGGGACGAGACGGTGACCAGACACCCGGCGGCTGAAGTGGAGCTGGCAGGCGAGCGCGGCCGCTCGCGATCGATGCAGGCGTCGAATGGACCCCGCGGCTTGCGCGGGAAGCGGGATATACCCGTTCCGGTGCGCGCGCCCCGCCCGCCGATCAATGCCAGCGGAGGCGGGGGCAGGCCGCGCGAGGGGCCGCTCGCCGACGCGCCGCAAGCCTGCGCGCCCGCAGGAGGACTGGGGGGACTGCGAAGGTCGCGAGTCGCGACACTCCCGCCCAGAAAAGAGAGCCTCCCGCGGGGGTTAGCTGCAGGAGCTGCCTGGCCACCATTAGGCTTAAAGCCCGTTTGAATTTAGGGGCATCGACTGCGGACCACACGGGAGGGACGACCGTCCCCATCGGAACCAACCAGGACCTTGGAACGCAGTGAAGTAAAGGCGTGAGCGGAGCACCCGGCCGACTGAGGATGAAATGGCAAGGAAGATCTCTGCCGGCCGACAAGAATACACACATAAAATTCACACATGAAATGACTACCACTGCGGCCGACCCTATCTGAAATGCCTCGACTCCACACATATCGGAGGAGGCTCGCACGGGATGGGGACACTAGGCTAGGAGTTGCAAAATGGGATGAAATGCGTGAGATAGAGTGTCTGAACTGAACTATGACACTAAGCAACTTATAGGAGATCAACTACAGCCTAAGATGTCCACGAAGAAATGAATTGTTTGAGCAAAGCCTCCTCGAGGGGGAGTGTGAACAATGAAAGACCTACATAGTGGGGCAGGATATGAGAGCGATCATGAATTGACGACATAAAAATGTAAACAACATATAAAATAGCGAAAAACATAAAATATGAACTGCCAAATATACATCAATAATTCAAATACATACAAAATATTTGACCATACAAACATACTGAACTGCCGTCGTTGAGGATGGGTTCGGCCACAAAGGGCCTACTACCATCGCCTTGGTTTGTCCGCCTGACTCGGTGTAGCTCGACCCGTCCATTGGTCGGAATGCAGGCCACGTCCCGGATGTCGACTTCCGTGCGAACCATGCGACCGACACCAGAACTGTAATGTCAAAATCACGTATGTTCAAAATGGTCTTAATAATGATTAAAAATGAAATGTGATAACTAAAGAAATATGAAACTGACAATTTGATTTGAAGTGCCTTAAATAAATTTTAGCCCGGTTAAAGTTCCAACGCGAGCAGATCGTTGTTGATCGGAGGTACGGCGCGATCCTAAACATCCATTAACCATTAACTAGACTCTAAACCCACGTCTCTGTTCGGATCGCTGGCGATGTTGACTCGACCTCGTAGGAGACCTGCCTAGACGTTATCTGGACCGACTACAAGGGCTAAGAGACCTAAACACATCTAAGGCTATTTCCACTAAGTGCGCTGAGGCGCTGAATTGACTGAAGCCTTAGAGCGGTGTTAGATTGAATTGACCCCTTGAATTGACTCTGATTGAATTGGGCCAACGCTTCCTGGCCTAAGGGGAGCATATTGAGGCTGGCTATGGGGGCACAAGGAGCATGTGAATTGTCCCTATGCAGTGCCAGCTGCTCCTCCCGTGAGCCAGAGCGTGGCTGTGCCGGGTCTCGATCGGTGGGTCGCGCCTGAGATGTAGTGGAAGGCTGGCGACCGTCCGGACCGATCGAGCCGGCAACTGTAGTGACCCCTGCTGGCCGACGTGAACTGCGGGGGCGTTGGATGGAACTTGCCCCATCCGCAGCTTCTCGGCCTCGTCCATTGAGGCCCTCAGCGCCTTCGCCGCCTTGGTGACCTGGGCCTTGATGGAACCACCGTAGTCCTAGTCAGGATACGACGACTGTGAATTGCCCGAATGCGCGTGGGTGACGGCTCACAGGCCCGCGGAAACCCGTGGAACGCGATTACGAGGCAACAAGCGGATGGACATAGAGATGGAATGGAGGGGCTGAGAGCACTTCGCGTCCCGAATACAGTGCAGCGCCAGGGGGAGGAAATGAAGAAGAAGAGAAAGATGGGAATATTAAGAGAGGAAAGTGATGGGAGCTAAAGGAAAGGGGGAACTACGATAAAGTAAGCAGCTACTGAAAAATGGGAAAAAGCTAACTAAGGGGATGAAGAAAGGACTGAGGGAGATAGAGAAAGGAAGTGACCGAAGAACAGAAGAGACTGAGTAGAGAGGCAAAAGAATGAGGGGGGAGTGAAATGAATTGGCAAGGTTTGAGATAAACCCACCCAAGTTCAGGGAATGTGATGAGTTACCTGTTGCTATTGAATATACTACAAGAGGGGGGGGGGGGGGTGGCTGCAACCCATCACTTGCTGAATTGACACCTGAAGTTGTGAAGGGGGACTCAGTTCGTCCGTCCTACAGACGGAGCCCAAAAGAGCAATGGGGGCCAACTGTAGGTGTATTGGGTACTAAAGAAGGAGGGGACGAAGGGGCCTGGATAACCCAAGGGACCCAGGGAGCTAAACGAGAGGGGGGACTGAGGACCGTGCGACGGGGCTACCAACCGACACCGTTACCAAGCTACCTAACCGGGTGGCCAGCCCGTATGGTAGTGGAATGCAAGCGCTTGCCCTTGGGTGCGACCAGGACTTACCCATGCCTGGTACTTATTAGCACGTGGTCTAGACCCCACCCGTCGCAGACGCCCAGCGCGTCGCCTTACCCCCATGAAAAGCCCCTGGGCTTGAGAAACCCCAAGGGACTGCACGCCCGGGGACGGCGCACAAGTTGGCTGGTTGCCACAGTCCAGCCTGGACCCCTGCGCCGTTGCCTCCCCGGCCGTGGCCCTCTAATTCCCACGTTTGGCCCCGATCCCCGCAAAAGACCCCTTGGCCTACAGGCCCCGAGGGCAACACAGCCCCTGCACCGGGCGTGGCAGGGCCGTTTTTACAGCCAGCCGGCTGTCTCCAGACCGACTGGCCAACGGGTCCGCTTGCCAACGTCCGATGCACCATGTTGCAAGTCGGCGGCCCCAGTGCAGCGGCTGTGCCGTCAACACGTGGGACACCAACCTACCCCATGGGGCAACCGAAGCTGCCAAGGCCCAGCGCCCCGGGGAGGTGAAGGGTCCCATGCCCTGAAGTGCCTCTTCCGTAGTGGGGATTCCCCGGGTCCATCCCTTCACTCCCCACCTGGCTTGTATCCCTTCAGCCCCAGGGTCGCAGCCAGCACAAGACCGTGGGGGGAATACTACCCTAGCCCTGGGTTGCCGGCCTGATTCCCAACAACACTGCCCTCGCGACGTCCAGGCAGGGGGCCAGAGTCTGCCCCCTGCCCGGACCCCGCGAGGGGCTTAACGGGCTTTATCCCCGGCAACCCAGCAACAATAATGATACACAATAACAGCAATACCAGATACACTATGCAACGGACTCACCGCATTCCCTCGCTTGCACACCACACACCTTCATAGGTTTATCTCAATACCAGCGCCGACATAGTAGGAACGGGATAGGCCGGACACGTGGATGATGAAATCATAGCCGGCAGAGCAATAAGATTGGGATCAGGATGGGCCGGGCGCTTCACTGTGCCAAGGCACTCCGCGCCCTCAGCCCTGGCGACCCTTCTAGGAAGGGTCGCCTCCCATCCAACCGGCAGTCGATGCCGAACGATGCAGGGACGAGACGGTGACCAGACACCCGGCGGCTGAAGTGGAGCTGGCAGGCGAGCGCGGCCGCTCGCGATCGATGCAGGCGTCGAATGGACCCCGCGGCTTGCGCGGGAAGCGGGATATACCCGTTCCGGTGCGCGCGCCCCGCCCGCCGATCAATGCCAGCGGAGGCGGGGGCAGGCCGCGCGAGGGGCCGCTCGCCGACGCGCCGCAAGCCTGCGCGCCCGCAGGAGGACTGGGGGGACTGCGAAGGTCGCGAGTCGCGACACGTATTTCCTTCGTGTTTCGACAACATTGAATGTAATTGGAGTATGTGTTGGGACAACTTCTGCAAGAAGGAGCTGGAGAAGTTGCAACCACGAGACAACAGCTATGTGAGCTGAAACTGTTGCTCTTTGTTGCTGTTGCTTTATTTTATAGTAGAAATCCGATTTAAACTTGCTACATAACACGCAGGATGGTTCCTGCTTATCTTGCGCCTTTGGTCAAACACGTATTACTGTAAAAAATGAAATTGTTAAAGATATAAATCGTTAAATGCCGTTTTTTTCTGAAGATTGCTTCGATCTGCACTGTTTGCGTTTGTGTCACTATGGGTACATTTCAACGATTTCATGCCCAAACCTGCGGGGTTATGGCGTCTAAACGGAAAGGTTCCCAACTCAAAGTGCGCTTTTGCTATGCTATTTCGACAGGATGTAGCGTCCTGTGAGCGGAGTCCAGAATCATAGTTAGTTTTTGCTGAACGCTTTTTTAAAGACCTGGAAAGGAGGTCTGAAACCGTGCGCGCAACTACCATCGACCCCTACAACACCCTACCAGATGTGCCTCGGCGCACCTGGTGAGAGTGCCGGTGGGATTTCGAGTTCGAGTCCGCATATAGCCGAAATTTTTGCACATGTTAGTTTGTTGTTATTAGCTTTCTCATGATCACAGGAGTCAATTTTAGACCATCATTGCTTACAAATCAAGAAGGCTGTCTATTTGCGCCTTCATATGTGCTAGTTTTTCAACAATGCCTATCTGCACCACCACCATCATATCACACCATATCACCAATAATACCGTATCTGCACATAAATAGACGTACTTTACTGTTGAATATTGTGAACGCGGCCATATCGGTACATAAGTGCACTAAAAATGTCATTTTCACCTGAACGTGTTGTCGGTCGAGTACTTTCCACTTTCACACCGGTATCCGATAAGGAGAGATTGCGGTTGCGGATGCCATGAAAGGCTTAAAGATAGGAGATATCGACTGTCAGGAAGAAAACGCGGTTCAAGTTCGAGGAAGTATAATGAAAATGGGACCTTTCTACACACGTCATCCAGTTGGCTTCATAGGTGCGTTTCGATGAGAAAGTGCATGTCGACTGGACACCTGATGATGACTGTGAGGAGGAAGACAACAATGAACAATCACCGTTGGAAAAATCAGTACTCTTTGACGGCAAGCACGTTTAGGAAGAAAATATACTGTGAAAGAGCATCTTCTTGTGATTTCTCGCATCGCCGATTGTAGAAGGTTATCATTCATACAGTTGCAGCAGGCCCTTATTTTCTATCGTGGAGTAGAAGAAGGATGTCGCTCCCGTGTTCCTGTCGCGTCTGTCATACGCTCGGTTGGCAGCAGGATACGTCGATGTTCACTCAGGACCCTTCACTACACCCACAGAATACGCGTTCAAAGAAGAAGAAGTGGTCATTCCTTGTCAGGTAGAAGCAGGGAGAAGATTGTTCCTCGCTGGCTTTTGTGTAAGATGCTGTTGGTGTGACAAGCGCTTGTGTTTTACTTGTTTCATAACAGCTTGTTTGTTAGCTGTTAGCTAAAAGGGAAGAACGAGACAGGACTTTTTATTTCCAGAGAAATTATATGGGTTGAAAAACTAGCACATACGAAGCCGCAAATAGACTGCTTTGATTTGTTTTAAGCATTGATGGTCTAAAATTGACTTCTGTGATAATGAGAAAGCCTAATAACAACAAACCAGCATGTGCAAAAATATTGGCAGTATGCGGACTCTAACTCAAAACCCCACCGGCGTGCTTCCATGGGGCGGCACTCTTACCAGGTGCGCCGCCGAGGCACATCTTGTGGGGTGTTGTAGGGGTTGATGGTAGTTGCGCGCACGCTTTAAGACCTCCTTTTCAGGTCTTTAAGAAAGCGCTCAACAAAGCTAACTATGGTTCTGGACTCCGCTCACAGGGCGCTACATCCTGTCAAAATAACATCGGAAAAGCTCACTTTGAGTTGGGAACATTTCCTCGTGAACTCAGCACACATGAAAGCTGTTTGTGTAGTGATTTTTTCTCAGTATGGTTTCTTTTCTGGATGCAGATTTTTTACTTGCAGAAAGTATGACAAAAACGCTCTTGACGAAGCAGTACGAAGTGTACGTCGCGGAGAGATGAGTGTGCATAGGGCTGGAAGCTATTACGGTGTTCCACATTCCACACTAGAGTATAAGGTGAGCGAATTTTTTTGGACTCTAGGTAAACGTGGTAGACATGTCTTGCCGTCAGACGTTTCACGAAATATTGAGCCCGGGAGCCATTCAAAAATTTTCTGTTCAGGTCAAAGAAAGAAACCTGTTGCGCAAAAAGAAGGACTCGCCGTCAGTGAAGGAGATTTCGTTGATGCAGGAGCCGATCGCTTCTCTGAATATCGCCGAAGAATCGCCGAGTCCCGTCATTACTGTATAAATTATGGATTCCCCAAGCCCACCCGCTCGCCGTCACTGTGTCATAAGCGGTACGATGTTGGCTTATTATCTACATATCACAGAGCCATCGAATGCGAAAACATCTACAAATTATTCGAATCATTCATTGATAACATTAGTTAAAGTGCATAATGTTGTGTTTTCTCACCTTTGCAAGTCCGTTTATTTTGTTTCGTGGTTAATTTGTTTTCTGGTGATGTGAGTACGATTTTGAAGGAACTTGTATTTTCGAACAACTGATATGCGAAAATAAGAGGTGAGCATTTTGTGAGGTGTTCTGTGCAAAAGGGAAATTCTGCATTTGCTCTTAGTTAGAGAAGGACTTCGATGAAAAACTGATCTTGTGGTAGTCTTTCTCCTAGCTATTAAACATCACATGTGCATAGTTAAGCGATTTCGCTGCCTCCCTATTTCATAGAGCTGAATTTGTTGAAGGCTAAGGTTGTAAACGTTTGTTTGCTTTCCTTCAGATGAGGAAAATAGATATGATAAAGGGTAGCATTTGAGACATTAAAGAAACGCTGAAACGAATTGTGCTAAATATCGAAGAGAAGATCTAATTGCCTTGTTTGTAAGCTATGTCACGACTGATGACACATGCGGACTGATGACACACATATGTGTAGCAGTGAATATCGGTGAGTGTTGCTGTATTTTGAATATCAAATTGTAAAGCTATTCGCAGGGGTTTTTTGTTTTTTAAATCCGTCTAACCTCGTTTATTTCCATATCCTTTTATAAGGTGAATAAATGAAATCTTAATTAAGAGGTTTTTTTGCGTTGTCGCCTACTAATGCTTTGCGAGTTTCAGTACTATTTTTTGGGCGATAGATGCATGCAGATGCCTAAATCCTCAAGTATTCGGAACAAGCTCGAATTTGCTTCCATTCCACATTCAGTTGAGAAACTGCAACAACAAAAGGCTATTTGAAGTTGAACTAAGGAAGGGAAATGCTAGATGTAGTGTAGACATGCTCCAGGAGAATGTGTCTTTCAAAGGGCATTTTTCACAATGATCTGATGCAGTAGTCCGGGAGGCCTGACATTCTGTCATTCGTTCGCTCATAACAGAATGCTCAAATCAAGCATGAAGTTCGATTTTGTGCCGAAAATTTACGGCCCATCTTCTACTTTTTAAAGCTTCTTTAGGCTTTTTAGGCTTTTCAGCTTTTTTATCTTTTAATATGTTGTTCTTTCCAGATCTAACTTCAGCATAGTGTAGATTCGCGCGCAGCTTTGCTCACTGAAGGAGGCACGTAATAAACACGGTTTTGAGCACTAATTGTTCTTCTGTGGAAATGAATTATCTCACAGAGCAGTCTTCAGTTCAGACAGGGTAGGTTGCCGATTTTAGCCGAGTGTTATGGCAGAGCACATTTTTTCGATACCTGAAAAGCGACCTCCTGGTCTCAAACTGTTTTTTATATAAATTTGCTGCTGTTTTTTAAATATAAATTTGCCGTGTGCACTTGCTAATTGTTATTAGCAAGTGCACACCCCTAACGGCGTGTGTCGCACTTGCGCGCTTCGAGCAACTTTGCAACATCACTGACCTACGGAAAGTAGTTTTTGTAGAACTGGCATTGGCTAACATCTAGGATCTGTTGCGTACTTTATTGGCATTAAGCCGTTCACCACTTCCGTGCGCTCATCATAGACATTCTCTCCGGACCGTCCAGAAACGCCATTGGTTTGTGCTGTGCAGTACTTCTGCCCTCAGGTTGCTCCTCCGCAACCGTTCGCATGCTCAACAGCTTGCGTTTCCGGATATCACTGACACGTCTTCCGTATCCGGACGCAGGTTCCCCGTTACTCGTTCCTTCTTACTGGATCCAGACGCTCAGAAACGTGCGCAGATGCAGCTGTTTCAAGCAGGAGGAGGCTGCGCTTCCTCCATCCTCCACTGCAGCAGCATCCCATTTTGAACGGCACATTTTGTCCGCGCGGGGTTTGACGAGGCGTATCTCACCCAGGTTTCTAACCCAGCGATACGCGTGAGCAACTAACTCACAACATATGTATAGTGGTAGATTTTTTAGGTGTTTTCTTAAGACTTTTGAATCCTCCGAACTCACACAGAAGATGCTGCTTATAGAAGCTGCCTTTCACCAGGAATGTTTCATTAAGAATGGCTTTTGACACATTTTTAATGCTCTATTAGTTTTCACTCCTAAACCTCTTTCGAGTGATGTGTGAAGAATTAAGAGCAGATACAAGTGAGTTCTATGACTTGGTCGGTAGCATGTAAACGCTGTATTGTCCCTTTAAGTAGGCTGTAAATATTATTTTCTGTACCTAAAGAAGACCGGATATGAAGTGGAAATTGTACCACCTAAGATTTCAAGCTCCTCTGATTGCTATGCAGTAAAAAACGAAGCTTTTCTACATCAAATTTTAATATGACCAAGGTGTTCGACTTTCACATCGATTTTTTTGAGGCGAACCTCCTGACTATGTCTAACCTCACTACAAAAAAAAACTTACAAAATTATTTTATTATATAAATATTAAGAAATTGTAAGAAAATGGAAATGGAAATGTATGTGTTAAAATTTAATTTCGACATGTTCACATATAAAAAATTGTTTCTTGAAAAAGTAATTTTGAGTACGGTCCTGATCATATTGAAAATCGCAGCAAAATATTTGTTATTTTCTATATAATGAGCAATGCTGCGTGCGAATCTCCACAATCCTGAAGCCACACCTGGAACCGGTACAGAAGCCACCAAAAATTGGCAAAATTGGCAAATTTTCTGGATTATTATTTCCATGCCAATTTCAAGAGGAGGGGTGATTCTAGCGAGGGCTGGTTTATTTAATACGGATGTCGGTCAAGTACCTGAGGTCGTGCGCGTTCTGTTTGTGTATTCCCTAGATGTAGCATGTGACTACGTGTGTGGCTAAATCACCTTTCAGTTTTCCTTTCATTCTTTTTAATGTGAAAGCTGTCCCGCAGTGAGAGTGCTGTTCCTCCCTCTAGGTGCGTTTTCTCTGCCAGAAAATAAGCTGTTTCGCGTACCTACTCTTACTACATCAACAGCGGTTGACTTCCTTGGCTGTTCGCGAACTAAAGCGCATTTTGTTCTAATTACGCTTAGTCCTCCGAGAACAACGCATAACAGCGCAGCGCTTGTGTGGACAATTACGGCTCGCAGAGGATGGTGCTATTGACGTGCATCACTTGGCACCAGTTCTTCAATAGGGTTATTACTTTGCGCAGCCTTTAAGGAGCATCACTTCAGAATTTTTGATTAAGCTTTTTTTGAGAAGCAGCTTGCGACTTCCGTGGAAAGAAGATTAAGAGTGAGGTGGGGGTGAAGGCCGAAAGGGATTTTGAAGACTATCACTTCTTAGACTACATCAGGCTTCGGTCTTGAGCAATGATGGGTCCTTCCGCGAGTAGTGTTAGATTGTCCGGAGAGTTTTCAGCGTTTTGTGTTACCATTTTTCATTCGTCTATTATTAGGTAAAAATTTAACTTGCATTGCGCATCAGTGCTACTTTTTATACGAAATTTTCGCTCTATCTGACCAAATGATTCATGTTCAAACGTTGTTTTATATTTCTGTTCTTAAAGGGCTTATTGAAGCTGTCGAAGGAGCAATTCCGAAGGATATTTTATTTTAACTTCAAATTGGGACAATCCGCAGCCGAAATAGCTCGACAAATCAATCAAGTGTGGGGACCTAATAGGATTGGAGAAGGCTTAGCACCAGTGGTTCAGTAAATTTCGGGCCGGAGATTTCAGCCTCGAAGATGACCCCTGTAGCGGTCGACCTAGAGCAATCCTGGATGACGAGTTGAGGGAATCGGTGGAAGCTGAACCATCCCAAACAGTTCGCGGAAGGGCTAGACGTCAGTAAAACTGCTGTTGCAGATGCTTTAAAACGTATTGGGAGGGTGGCAAAGTTCGAGAAAACCTGGGTGCCTCACGAGTTGAGTGAGCGGCGAAAATTGTCACTTTTCGAGATTTGTTCTTCTCTACTTTTATGCAACAAAACTGACCCATTTTGTGATGAAGAGTGCATTCTGTTTGATGACAGTAAACGTTCCGAACAGAGGTTGGACGCCAACGAACTCCCTGGGCATTTTGCAAAGGCGAACCTCCACCAAAAGAGATAATGGTCACTGTGTGGTGGTTGGCGGCTGGTGTAATCCACTACAACTTTCTGGCACCAGACCAGACCATCACAGCGAGAGTCCTACTGTAAGGAAATCGACAAAATCAAACGAAAATTGCGTCAACTTCAGCCAGCATGACAACGCCCGCCCATACGTTTCACAAATCACTATTTGAAAATTGAACGAATCAAAGTTCTGCCTCACCCGCCATATTTTCCAGACCTCCCGCCAACCGACTACCACCTTTTCAAACACTTTCATATCTTTCTCGCTGGTAAAACCTTCACCAAGTCAAAGCAGCTTTCGTGGATTTTGTTAAATCTCGGCCACCTAATTTTTCCGCTGATGGAATGCATCGACTGGTGGCTGTTGGCAAAAGTGTGCTTATTCGAACGGTGCTTATTTCAACAAAATCCGATAAGATTTGAGAGAGCTATGGCAGTTCAAGGTGAAGCACTCAGAAGCTGAGAACTTTCCGGGCAACATAATAGTATGTGGCATGGTAGTCGTCCCATTTATAGTACAGGTGTGGAAAATGTCGAACATTCTTTACGTGTGGATCTCCCCTGGAGCAACGGTGGTTTCAAACAGTGCTTCACGATTGTTTCCACATATTCTTCAGCCCCACGCGGCTACGGTCAGGTGTGCGCCTCCACAACAAAGGCGACTAAATCCATCTCCACGTGGATGCGGCGGCGCCTAATGTACGGAACGATTTGGCACCCAGCGATCTGTTGCGAGTAGGAAGACCGGGACGATTGTGACCGAAATTCCGAAATCACCACCGGCCGCCGCCCGTCGAGTGGCGAAGAAGATGACGACTTCGTCCCCGATGTGTCAACGGCGATGTCCGTCCTGTGTCATTCATTCGCTCGATTTCCCTCGTAAGGCCACCCACTGCTTCCTTATGCAGTCGCACTGTAAATCTTCGTTTAGGTGATGGTCTCGTCATTGCAGCCTCTAGTGATTTTTTTCAGTGTCATTATTTCAGAAGTGGGGTCTCTTCACCTGTAGAACACATAGTAACTTCAACTGACTGCTAGTTTGTCCTTATCAGTTCCGTACTGGGTTTAGAATGACTTCTAGAACTTATCGTGAGACCTCGGCATACTCGTAATATATTTCACTCTGTTCTGCTTCCTCGTTTCTGGAACTCACTAGACTGAAAAGCTCCTAGAACATTTTGATGTGCAAAGATAGTTGCCATCTAGTTAAGATAGCTAATTTTTAGCCCCACACCTTTTCCCTGACATCAAGTATCAAGTAAGGCAGTCATTCAAGGTTACGCGCTCCTGTTCATCTCCTACTTCCCCTGCACTTTGATGCCAAGTACTCTACGGTATCAAAAGTTTAGTACAAATAGTGAGAAGAAGTCTTTATGTGTATGAACCCGATTTGAGATTAGGCATTTGTACTACTGTACACGTGAGAGTGGGAACGGTGACCTACGGTGAGTCCGCAATTCTTGCTCGGCATTCCTTCGTTTCCACAGAAGTCCTTGCTGCTCTCTAGGATGTAGAAGAATAGATTTTTACGAATTTGAAATCCGAATGCATGCATAATTCAGGTTCTAGTCTCTTGATCTTGAAGGATTTGAGTTTCTGAAAAGGTAGGGAATCGCATGATTTCTAGAAGTGGAAGACAATAAAGCTGGATAACTAAATTATATAGGTCATCGCTTAGTTGTGTGAAGCGTCAGTACCATCTTGACTTCATCACAGACTGTTCTTGACTTCATTCCCCTCCACTTCCAATGGGTCATAGAATCTTAGATCTGAGGCAGGACGTTTGATCAATCAATGCAATCAATGCATTGATTGCATTTGCATCAATGTACTGCTGAAGCCCATCACAAACCTCCATTTCCGATTTGCCCGATGCCGGTGTTTCCCCATCGCTCTCGCATCTTGAATCATGTGTCTATCCTGCGCTCCAGGGTAGAACTCTCCTCTTTTGATTCTGCTCCTCTTTCCCACCTCCTCTCGCAGTTGTTCACCTCCGCATCTGTGTTCAAACCTGCGAATCAGTCGGTCGCTGGCGATCTCTGCGGCGCGCGACCGACCGATTTCCATTCCACGAATGCGTGGAGTCGATTTCGAAGAGGAGTATCGCTTTCTGCGTGACCCAATTTGGATCATCCCGACACTGCTATCACGCACCCCACAGAGCGTCGAAATCAGATCCTGTTTTCACCGGCTCGCCCTTCCTTCTTACCACTTTCTCTGAGTCCCACTCTTTGACAACACATTCCATGTTGCAACGACCAGTATAGATAGCGACACACCTTGCACATTTCCAAATCACACTGGTTGGGCTCGACCAGTCGTAGGAAACTGCAAGGCATCACTGCTGTAGAATTCAAATGTTGGTACGTACATATGTATATTCCAGGAATGAGCAGCAAACTGGCCCCATCTTACTACCCGGGGGAGATTGGAACAATTTTCTGTCACTATCAAATCGTTTTCTCGAAGAAATATTCACCCGTGAGATGCTATGAAGACGTCACGGCGAGCTACGACTTTTGTTGACTGGAGCTAGGAACTTGGATGTTCTATCCTATTCAAAGCTTTTGAAAACGAATCCGATAAAGCGGACAACGTCCTCAGTAGTGCTCCACCTGGCTTCACTAGAGATCAGTGCTACTTCTGAGAGAGTTTTACGCGGCAAGGAGCTCTCCAGGTGGATCAGTAATACTTTTCTGAGATAAAGAATGGTTTGTATGACTCTAAGGGTGGGAAAATGCGAAATTTTGGAATTAGGATAGTAGGAGAAACCCTATCCGTATTTTCTGTGAGCAAACTTTCCTTAAAGGCATACTGCTTCTCCAGAGTCCCTTGTGCTGTTGGCTAAAAGCATTTTTAATATGACTAGATTATTTGAAATGTGGGAGAACGGCATCATCCAGATCTAGCTGATATCAAAACATTGTTAGTGATTAAGTGGATGGATGAGAGTGCAGAGACATAGCGAATCAGTTCGAGGACGTGTCGTGCATACTTCGATCTCTGTTCCATTACGTTGTAAGGAAGGTTCTAACAGTTTTCGCAGCTCATGTAACTGGTTTTAAGCGTGTGGCTTTCAGATAAGCTAAAAATCCTCCCATTTTTTACACTTCTGGCAATCTGGAACGTACTAATACTTCTAATAATAATAATTGATAATGTTCCCGATAATATTCCTTGAAGCCACATGATGAGGACTCAACATTGCGGTGTTTCAAAATAGTTATTTTCTTCACGAAGGCGTCCAGTTCTACGAGGAAAATTTAGCGATTAGGGCTAGATTCGCTAACCACATACTGTACCGGGGAAATACTATAATCTAGCGTTAGTTCAACTTTTAATGGTGATCCTTGAATGGTGCGCAGACGGATCGTCATATAATCAGCACCGAACCACTCTCAACTATAGGCATCAAGCTTAGCTTTTTCAATTTCTCTTGGACATTTTCTACCTATGCATGCCTTATTGTGGTTTCAACAGTTGAAACAGTAAAAACTGAGTGGAATATCAGTTCACCAGTGGGACTCCACACCCCTTCCTATCACCTCGTGTTGCGTGAAACAGTTTTAGAGCTTCATGGTTCACGCACGTAGACCGCTGTCCTTCAGTTAGTGAAGTAACGTGACACCGAATTGCCTCGCATTTTGTTATCTCTAAGCTTCAGTAAGCGGCTAGATGTACAGAAGATCGGTGAGTGTGAACTTCAGGAAACGATGCCCTGGTGATTCAGAGCTGCTGTATTTACACGTAGGTGACCAGAGCATTTTTGCGCTATAATAATCATAGGGCATTGAACATGTTTCCATGACAGCTCAGTGCGTTTTTACTTTGCGAAGGTGCGGAAAGTAGCTGCACTTTCTTAACAACCTAACACAAGTACACGAAAGAGAGCGCTTTTTAATTCATTGTCAGTTGCTGATGATTGCGATTGCGAAGCAACGAAAAACAGGCAGGGATAGTCAACCAGGATAATTAATTAATAATCGTCGATTCACAATAATAAGATATAATCAAAAATTGTCATGAAGTCAGCACATGATAATTTTATTCCTTGCCTAAAACTGGTCAAGGCAGTAACGTTATCGATTCCTCCTTGTCTGTCATCCTGAAATTCATCTCATAATCTCCGTTACAAGCAGTGCCTAGTTTGTCATCTTCACATTGAAAAAGCAGATGAACGTTTTTCATACAGCAGATGAGACCAGCTGGTTTGTAGAGTCGCAGTGATGCCGTGAGAGATTATGGTGGATTAAGCTACTGAATAGGTTCGCATGATCGTGAGGTTCCCGAATACCATAGCAGTTCCCTATATAGATAAAATTTGCTTCTTCTGTACGCTTAATGTTTCGTGTGCCTTTCTAGCCGTTGGCTGACAACTAGTGTTATTCTCGTTATTCTGAACTAGCTTACGAGTCCGCGAAGGTCGTTACGCTGTTGTGTTTTGTAAGAAATGAAAGAATAAATGTTCTACAGCCACAGTGTGAGAGGTTCAGAATTTGATGCGCACGTGGTGCGCACTCTTACTGCTGCTAAACTCGGCTAGCGCTCAGTTCTTCTCGTTTGGCGAGTCAGAGCGTCCACCAACGTCACAGATCGAGGCCCTTGGCGATCAGTTTGGAGTTCGAGAAGCGCTCGGAGCATGGAGCAAGGTGCTGAGGAATGTGGCCACTCGACCGCAGAGTTCTCGCAGGTACGCTTAAGCTGGCGCGAACTGAGCTATCTGATGCTAGATCAATGCCACCTCACATTTTCCACTCGGCTGTTTTCGCACCTCCATCTCATGGAGACCTCTTTCAGGGACCCGCCAAATCCGCGAGAGTTCACCATTGCCCCGAACGTTAGGCGGGAAGATCTCCAGAAAGTTCTATTCGAGAAGAAGGAAGGTGACAACATCATCAATGAGCGACTTCTTTACCTTCTTCTTCCACGGTGAGAAAGCGCACACATTGCTTCATTTCACTGAGCCAGCTAGCAAGTAACCTCATCAAAAGGGTTGAGTTTGAATGAAAAGAAATTGATTGAAGAAACTGAAAAGGTCCACTTAAAACACTTCTTCCGATTTGTCTGTTTGATACATAACAGGATGTGCTCACAGCTCCATCTGGAGTCCTCCTCGAGTAATTTCGGTCAGATGGCGCCGTGCTTTCCCTCGTTAAAACGCGAGTGATGGCCATGGAGAAGAGCAAGGGAAGGGACTGCTGGATTGGCCGTGTGCGTAATCTTGGTCACGTTGTGAGCTCGTTCTAGAAAATACAGTGTATATGTACTTGAGTCGTCATTTCAACTAAGGCGCTTTGCCATCATGCTCGCATACCTTCTTTATGATCTTCGACACGACGTAAGAATATAGATAAAGGATGGTGTTGCTTAATCGGTTTTGAAATGGCCACGCATTCTATTTCTATAGAATGTTATGAAGGCCATTGAATGCGCATACTTCCTATGCAATAACTTGCGGTGTCCAGCCGAAGGACAATTCTTGATGATTGTGAATTTTGCTCTTTCTTGTCAAGTCTGATATCAATTCTGTAAAGTCGGATTTTATTTTAGTGCGGAAAGGAATAGGTATTGCTCAAGTTGAAGCGGATGAGAGTAAATGTGAGGTAGAGCAGTATTTAGCTTCTTCTTTGCCGCTTCACATATGTAGTATCACTGTTTCAAACCTTTACATCAGCGACATTTGCTTCCGCATTTACGGCTGGAATCCTATGGTACTTAAGGGTTGCAAACGCATGACGATGCTCCTACAGGTGCATTTAGAATTACGGTTGTGTAATCAAATCCAAGTTAGTAAGCAGTTTTACATATGCTTGCTTTGAATCCTTTCGACAAGGACATTACCGGTTACGCGACATCGTGACCAGATATGGAGAGATTCAAAATTTTGAGACACTAGTGCTTCGGTGAGGTTAATTGGAGCATTTCGTGAATAGCATATAGCTCATGTTCCTTGTCGTACTCGTATGTTTTAGAATCAAAGGGCAGCCTCCCTTCACATCGACCACTGTGCCAACCACTATAACGTTGACGACAAAGCAGGCATCTACCACCTCGCATCTACCGCTTATGACCACTACTACATCGAATGTCACCATTTCTACTGCTTTTGATGATGCAACCACCAACGCGCCGATGTCCACTTCTACAGCGCCAGTGGAGCAGTCGCACAGCACATTCGACACGCACGCGTCAACAACACCGAAGTGGAAGCATGAATATCCCAAGAAGGCGAAGTGGTCCGAGGAGGACACCAAGGAGTTTGAGCTGGACAGCTCGGAATTGGTCGGTTTTGCTTGGTTTCGGATGACATTGATTTGTCTTATCCTCTATTATCCGTACCCTTTATCTTCAGGCTATACTGGAGAGGGAGTACACCAAAAAGCTGGCGCAGTTGAAGGCGCAGAAGACCGAGCGCATGAACAGGCATCCAGTTGACGACAATCGTGACCCGACGGACGACGAGACCACCCTTTCGCGACCAACCGGCGTCGACCAGCCAGAGGTAGCCGTGTTCATCGCCTTCACTTATTACTTTCTGTTCACTTCACTCCATTCTTTTCTGATGTCTCAATCCTGATGCTTGTTCTCCTGGCTCAATCCTAGGTGGAGGGGACTACCCACAATTGAGAATTGGCATTGCCTCCCTCTCTTATGTCTAACTGCCTCCTCCCTCGAATCTCCCTGAACACCGGCACACTACGAAGCGACCGCTGAGCTTTCGAGGATAAAACAAATCACGTCTTGGTTTCCCCAAACTAAGATCTCCATAAATCTTGGTATGGCGGGGTATTGGCAGTTGATTGTTTACAATCTGGTCGGAAGCATTTGAACGCCACTCGCCTAACCACAATTTCATCTTGCAGAGTAGTTTTCTTAAGGAAAACAGAGACAGGATCAGTACATGTTACGAAGGACAAGCGACCTGACAGGTGGTTACCGTCGAGAACCATCGTTCACCCGTAGCTGGAGGAAACGGAGGAGGGAGGCGTTCGTATCGGATGATCGTGGCCGCCGCGGCCGCGCGCCTAGGTGGCCATACCTGCGGCGTCATCCCCTGCTCGCCATCTCCGCTAACGCTCATCCGTCGCGCGCGCTGCGGACAACGGCCCGACGGAGGCCGCCGTCGGCGGTCCCAGAACGGCGGCCCGACAGACGAGCGGAGCACTTACGTCGACCAGATTTGCTGGGACTGCAGTCAACAAGATGTTCAGAGGATTTACAAAACCAATGTAAAGATACATGTTGGTGTGAAACAAGCATAGCTCTACCTCAAGCTTATCAATACTACCGTTGATGCGATATTCTTCAAATTTAAAACTGAAAATAATTCTTCGCAAACCTGCCACGAAGCTGGGAGAGGTGTATTTCCTGGCTAAAATTTCACGCAGAATTCAACTACGTCGTCCAAATACCTTCTAGAGGATCTCATTTTTTGAAGAAAAAATACAGGGTGCGTAGAAAGTATTGACGCACTAAACATAAACGTTAAAAATGACATCACATTATAAAATTTAATAAGTTTATATACAAAATGTCAACAGTGATCTAGCGAACAGAAAAGCATCACTTGTATTTTATATGGGCTTCTTTGCTGCGAATGCAGGGGCGAAAACGCCGAGGATAGGCATCGACGGTGCGCCGCAAGTAGTCCACGTCGATTTCGTTCCATGCTTTGACCCGATCATCCTTCACTGACTTCATACTTTTGTGGGGAGTAGCGCAAGCCTTGTTCTTCAAAACCTTCCATATAGAGTAATTCAGCGGATTCAAATCCGCTGAATTACTCTATATGGGGGAAGTTTTGGAGAACAGGTCTATACAGACGTCTGCGCAGGAGTCTAATCCTGCTGGAAGATACACGGCCTACTCTCGAGGTGGGATTCGAGCCAAGGAACCAGCTGCTTCTTTAGGACATCAATGCAGATAGTTCTACTGATTTATTTTCACTCCTGTATCCACGAAAACGAGAGGCACTTGTGATGAATGCACAAACCATGATACTGGCCGGGTGCGCCTCCCTTGCAGCGAGCCTTCCGCCAGAATTAGCACTTTGGAGATCCTTGAAGAGTATGTAACACTTTTACATGTTGAATGAACAAAAGTATCAAGTCACTGAAGGTCAAAGCATAGAACGAGGTCGACGTGGACTACTTGCGGCGCAACGTCGATGCCTTTCCTCGGCGTCTTCGCTCCTGCATTCGCAGCAAAGAAGCCCGTATAAAATACAGGTGATGCTGTTCTGTTCGCTAGATCATTGTTGACATTTCGCATATAAACTTGTTAAATTTTATAACGTGTTGTCATTTCTAAGGCTTACGCTTGGTGCGTCAATACTTTTTACGCACCCTGCACACCGTTGAAGCACCACATGTTTCCAAGCCAACATTCTACGAAGAATTCAATCGCGAATTTTATATTCTTTACCAGCCGTCCGTGGGGCCTCTCGGCCGCACCGACGGCTTCTTGACGGCTTCGCCGTGGCAATAACTTCTCATCATCAATTGTAGCTGCCACATATGTCATGCCCCTCATGTTCCCCAGGAAGAACATCTTAACTACGTCGATTAGGGAAAGTTAGAACAAAAGCGAAAAATGGACGATATCCACAAAAACGCTAATTTGCCAAATATCGATTGATGGCGATCGACGGCTCAAAAACGAACTTCGGATTCGTGTTCAGCGACCTTGATTACCCCCAGGGCTGAAGTTTCGTGCCGCTTGAACTCCATCCTTAAAAAATCGATAATGCCGATCGATATCGATTGATCGACTTCAGATTCGTGTTCAGCGACCTCGATTACCCCAGAGCTGAAGTTTCGTGCCGCTTGAACGAAATCCACAAAGAATCTGAAGTCGACCGATATCGATTGCCCTGTGCTGTGAAGGCCTTCCGACGATGACCACCTAAATGCCTATGCACGGTTGCCAACATGTTCGGCACGTCTACGGCTCGCCATGCACGGTTGCCGTCGTGTCAACACGTCTACTGAACCGCCAGGCAACCCACTCCAGTTGTGACGGACGGAAACACACGCGCGCGCACGCACGCACACACACACACACACATACACACACCACACACATACACACATACACACATACACACATACACACACACACCCTGCTCCTTTATATATAGTAGGATTCTTTTCTTCTTCGAAAACATTGTCGAAGTGCGTAGGCGATTCAGCGATACCCTGTATCTACTGTAGAATGGAGAGTTTGTGCTACTTCACTATATTTACAGAGGTAATGATGACGGTAAGCAAGGATTGATTAATAAACATGTCCTACCCACTGGAGGCACTGCCTCCAGGGCTTGGTAGCAGCGAGCAAGGAGCAACTAATAATCATGACCTCAACCCCTGGAGATCATGACCTCAACCCCTGGAGGGCTCGCTAGCAGCAAGCAAGGACAGATTAATAAACATGGTCTAGACCATATGTGTTTAGCGACCTTGGTTACCCTAGGGGGTTGAGGTTTCGGACCGCTTGATTGACATCCAGAAAAGATAGATAATTTGATCAATATCGGTTTGTGGTGATCGAAACTTCAAAAACGAATTTCAGATTCATGTTCAGCTACCTCGATTACCCCAGGGCTGAAGTTTCGGACCGCTTGAATGAAATACACAAATACATAATATATATATATATATATATATAATATATATCTTTTCATTTTTTGAGACACATTGTATTTGTGAACATAAATTTCGTGATTGAATTCTGCGTAGAATGTTGGCTTGCAGAGATGCTCCTAACGGTGTGATACACACTACTTTTTCTTCAAAAATTAGCTTTTCCAGAAGGTATTTAGACGACGTAGTTGAATTCTGCGGGAAATTTTAGCCTGGAAATATACCTTCCATAGCTTCGCGGCAGGTTTGCGGAGAATTATTTTTCAGTTTCAAATTTGAAAAATCTCGCATCAACGGTAGTATTGATAGGCTTGAGGTAGAGCTCATTAGGTAGAGCTCGAAATTCTGATGTAAAGCTATGCTTGTTTTATACCAACATATATCTTTATCCTGGTTTTGTAAACCATCTGGACATCTTGTTGTCTGCAGTCCCAGCAAATCTGGTCGACCTATGTGCTCCGCTCGTCTGTCGGGCCGCCGCCCTGGGGCTGCCGCGCGCGCGACGGGTGTCACACCGTGAGCGGAGACGGCGAGCAGGGGGATGATGCCGCAGGTATAGTCACCTGGGCACGTGGCCGCGGCGCCCACGATCAGCTGATACGAGCGCTACGCATCCATCATTTTCAGGCTAAGATCACCTGCAACATTGCGCCGGAATTTACTTATTTATTTATGGCTTAGATCAAAGTCTAGCATAGCTTCTGGGAATGATTTTTACACATCATGATATTAGGTTTTCGGATTATAGATGTCGTTTTTGCTCAAAAAGAAAATTCGCTACGAGAAAATAATGGCCGTGCCTTAATACAAATGGTAATCTTTATTATTATCAATGACATGTCGGAAACGTCCTCGCAAAGAACGGATGCTTTTCTTGAAGAACTCCGGTGGCTGCGACTCGACGAAGTTGGGCACCTAAATTTTGACTTCGTCACGGTTTTTGAATTTTTTCTTCGCCAAGGCGTACTGCGTCGACCGAAATGATGGTAGCCTGATGGCACAAGGTCTGGGCTATGAGGTGGGCGAGGCAGAAGTTCTCAGTCCAACTTCTCATTTTTTTGCAGCGTGATATTTGCGGCGTGCGGTCGAGCGTTGTCACGGAGGAATTTCACAGTTGCTGTGTTCACTCCTTATTGACGCAGTGCTTGGTGCACGGGGATCAGTTGTTCCTTGTAGTGGTCTACCGTAACTGCTTGGCGTGTATCCAGCGCCTCAAGACGCACCACAGCTCTACTGTTCCATCAAGCATAGAGGCATGACGTTTTTCCGTGAATGTCAGGTTTCGTCGTTGTCTTCGGAACCTCGCCGGAGCTCAACCATTGCCGCTTTCGTGCGGTGTTGTCGTAGTGGATCCACTTCTCATTCGATATCACGATGATGTCATAGAAACCGCTGTTCTTGGTTTTGCGGATGAGAATTCCAGCGATGGTGACTCGTGCTGCCTTGACGCCGTTGATGTTCTTTCCCTTCATGGTTCTCACCACCCTCTCGGAGACGTTGAAACCATCGCTGGCATTGACGTAGTGATGGAACTACGTTACCAAATATTTCAGACAAGTTCTCCCTTGCTCGAAGTCGTACAGCAACTTCCTTTCTTGAAGTCGTACAGCAAGCAAATCCGCACTCGGTTCTTTTGATCAATGTTGATCTAAAAAAATCTATAAAAAGGTCAACGAATTGGAACGAAACTTTGGCGAGGGAACGCTTGTTAAACACAGTTACAACAAGTTACATGATCCAAGAAGAAATAGTAACAGAGAAATCACAAATCGAAAGCAGACGACATTTATAACCCGACACTTAGTCGGCAGTTTTCCTTCTGTTATTCAATTATGAAAGGCCGTTGGGATCCATTTGGAATCAAACAATAATCCACTGAAAAACATCTTATCATGAGCTTCCTGGTGCAGCTGTTTCGGACGCTCTCCACTACTGTTGTCCTAGTTTCAACGATAAGTCGCATATATGTTTTGAAAGTCTGTATGTAGATATCGGGAACACAGGGTTTCAAAGCCGCGAGCAGGTCATTGATGCGAGAACTGGCCTTCTTCATCAAATGCTTGCAATGCTTTAAGAAAACCACTCGTTGTAATATTACCCAAATCACGAGCTTCGTCGACCTTTTTTAGAGGCTGGCCATTAATTTGATACGTCGGTGTTTGGGTACGATATTTAGATCCGATCATTAGAAAGTGCGACTTTATAGCAGCAAGCGGCAGCTCCCATCTTTCGGTCCAGAAACTACTAAATCTATTACCGTCTGAAGAGGCATTGAGTCCTCAATCCAGTGACCCCCAAATTAGTGATGCAGTTAGGGAGTTCATTGGTACAAAAATGAGACTTGTGATAGAACACCTCGTTGAGGGACCACTTAAAGCTGAGAAGACGTCTGAAACTGATCCTTAACCTTAACCAGATAAGTTCTTCCTGTTAGAAATCTGAACTCTAGCTGCCTCCATTTTAACCATTAATTTCTGAACGGAAACTTGCCAAATGCCTTTAAAAGGCATGACAATAAACTCATGACAAACATGTTTGCCCCCAAACAATTTGTTTGTTTTTGGTTTATTACATGGATACACCATGTGGGACAACTAACAACTCAGGAATAGAATAAGAATAAAACTACGGGCTGTGCAACTCCACGAACATTAAACGAACACAAACATAACAATTACAGTGAAGGATAAAACGCAGTACTAAACGTAGAACAACTAAGTGTAAAGAAACACGAGCCAAGGTGGAGTGAATGAGCACAGGAAGAACGAGAATGGCGTCATGGTTCCAGAATCTTGTCTACTACTTTCTTTATACTCACTGAAATTGCTCCCTTTCTGCTAAGACTAAGGTACGATGGAAGTGCCCTGTTGATAAAAAAGTGCACCCTGCAATTTTTCTTAGCCCTAGGCACGATCGATGTACCTCCCCTAGTTATAGAGGACCTCATAGTACAAAACTGATTCATGCGAAGGCATGTCCGGCCATGAATTATGTTGTGTAACAGACGGAGGTTGAACTTTTTTCTTCTCCAAGCCAAGGACCGGAGACCTAGGTTTAGATTCCTTTCGTTGGCGGGTAGGATGCAGTAATAGAGAAAACCCACTGCATTAATCATAAGGTTCCTGGTGAAACCGTTCTAAACTCTTTCAAGTTTTTGAATTACTTTACATAGCTGTTAGCCGTTAAATAGCCGTTCCGTATTCAAGTAATGGACTGACGTATGATTTATGGGCTTGAAGAAGCACATCACTGCTGTTTGTAGTTAAAGCACGAAAAATGTTGTGCATAACTGCTTGTGCTTTTGCTGCAACCTGTTCACAATGACTGTCGAGGTTGAGGTCGTTCGTAACCAAAAATCTTAAATCTCTTATCTGGTCAACGCTCCCAATCGGTGCATGACCAACGCTATATGTGTACATGGGATTATTAGTACCAAGGTTGAGCACTTTAGTCTTTTCGGCAGAGAGGGGAAGATCTCAGTTGTGTGACCATTCAGTAACAAGATCAAAAGCATTTTGCAGTTTAACAACACATCTGACACATCTTCAAGAAGGAGGTGGGAAGCTCGTAAGTGTATATGTTGAATAGAATTGGGGATAAAACGCCACCCTGAGGAAACCTGCTCGTGACACTTTTAGGTTTAGAAAAAAACGGAATTGATGCGCACCATAAGTTTGCGATTGGATAGAAACGAGCTGATCCATGAGACGATACGGCGATGAATGCCAACAGTCGTTAATTTCCGAAGAAGTTTGGAGTGAGATACTTTGTCGAAGGCTTTTCAAAAATCAAGATAAATCACGTCGGCATTTGTACCTTCGTCCATATACGTTGTCCAGTCATCTAATGAGTGTAGCAGTGGTCGTTGAACTGCCCTTTTGAAACCCATGCTGGTGGATTGAAATGATATTATGATCTTCAAGGTGCTACACAACCCTTTTTTGAGAATTTCAGCTTTATCTTTGTCAGTTCTGGTCACAACGCCTTCATTTGATTTAAGAACACTAGGCTTATAATTCAGTTTGGAGTTGAGGAACCTGTAGAAAGACCTCCAGTCACTATTTTGAATACCCTTCTTTTCGACATTGTTATTTTATTTCGGAAGCCGTTTAACAAAAGCTTGCTAAGACGTTGGTAACTTGCCCAGTCTTCAGAGCGGCCGCTTGTGGTAGTGTCGGTCCCATGCATCAGCTCTCTTTCTAGACAATCTATCTGGGTATGGAGGACGAGGCATTTTGTGAGCGGAGACTTTGATAACCGGCACAAAAATATCAATAGTGTGATGGAGAACAGCAAGGATAAGCTCATATTCTTCATCCACTTTTTCAACGGTATTAAATGATCCCAAGCAGTCAACATTGCCAAGGTATGCATTTATGGCATTAAATCGGCGTTCTTATAATTACGCTTATGTATGAAGGGCGAAAAAGGTATAGGAAGGTTTAACTTCAAGCGAATGGGCGAATGATCACTAGTATCGAGTATAGAGTATCGGGCTAACAAAAATTTCGTTTAGCAAACCAGTTGAATTTGTCAGTACGAGGTCAAGAGTATTGCTACCCAGGGTGGACGTTTTGACGTGTTGGGAGAAGTTGTGCGATCCAGTTTATATCAGGCATATTAAGGTCACCCACCATGACGCAAACTCGACAGGAAGGGCATATGTCGCTAACAGCTTTACATAGTTAAGACGTTACCTTTTCTTAAGGCCATCTACATGTTCTTTAGCAAATGTTCCTTAGTCCTTAAATAAAGAAGTCTGCTGCTTTCCCTAGGTATTCTTCCCCTATTCATTGCTTGATTTGAGTTGAACTACACCACATGCTGCACAACCTCCCTTTCCGTCGGAGTAAACTATGCAGGATGAATTTCCGCAGGTCCCGCCGCACTTAGATACAGTTTCGAACAAGTTACCCCTTTAAAGATCTGGGAGAGACATCAAACCCTCATCACTTGAAGTCTTCAGGATCAGCTGTGCGCAGAAACCTTCGTATCCCCGCACTCACATTGTCCGAGATGAAGGGTAGTCAGAAGGGTCCTTCCGCGCTCCTTTCGACGTACCAAAGCGTTTGCTTGCAGCCTACACCTCCTGTGTCAGTGTTGCATACTTTATCCATTTCCTACTGTAATATCAGCAATAATTTTCCAAGAAAAAGGCTTTTGTTCGCTGTCGGACGAAATCGAATTAGCTGCTCAGACATGCTATTTTTAATAATGCTTCTTTGGTACAAGAGGAACGGGCAGAGCGAAACTATGAATATGTTCTTGATAATGGGCTTGTGGTACCAACCGGTTTTAAGGCTTTCATTATCAAGTTCTACTTGGAGATTAAGGAAGGCGAGCCAATTTTCTGCAGGATTTTCCCGTGCAAGCTTTACTTGAGACACGTGGGCGCGTGTAGCGCAGTCGGAGGAGGTGCCGACTGTAGCGTGCACCGATACCAGGTTAGTGGTTCGAATTTCCCGCCTAGGCCAACCAAGCCTTCCATTCTTCCGGCGTCGGTGAATTGTTACCAGACTTGTCTGGAGAGGATAAAGCGCTGACTTGTTCATCGGCTGGCCACCGCAAGTCATTGTATGGCCAAATACATATTCAAATCGCCTCCATGACATCGCGTAGAAGTAGAGTGCTTGACGCGTCCCAAAAGGGATTGAGTAGCACCTATTTTACCATTATTGTTAGTGTACTGGGACTGATGGTGCAGCAGTTCGAAACAAGAGTCTATCTTAATTTGAATGTAGTACACTATAAACCAATTATACAAACAGTAAAGGGCAGGCATGCCTTCCAAGGCTGAATTTTCCACCTTGGACATGGATGCCAACGCTAGCACATGAACTAATTCATGACCGATAGCCTGTATACTTCCCTAACTACGTTACACATTATACATTGATTGACCGACGTCGTTATCTGAGTCACGCTGAGGCTAAATAAGTCTACGCATGCTTGGTGCTCAGTGACGATTTCAGATAGGCTTGCAAGGCGTTTTCTTTCGCAACGATAGTGTACAATGAAGTGACAGCGAAGGATTCCATAACGTATCCCTCTTCTGTCTGGAGGAAATATTGGTCTTAGGCAGTTATGAAGGTATGAATCTAAATAACTTAATCAGAATTAGGGTCCAGCTTAGTTCTGGCCAGTGTTTTAGCTTCTGAGGAGGAGCGGGGGAAGGTGCCCTTCTGTGTGCATTTTATTTCGGAAGGCGTGAGTGCGGAGACGCAAAAATGTCTGGGTACAGTTGATCTTCAAGACATTTTGAGGGAAGATGATGTCTCTCCCAGGTCGTTGAAGGGACAACTTGTCTGGAACCGTATCTACTACAAGACCTGCACATCTTCTTCCAGCGTAATGTTTACCAACGGGAAGAAGGGGATAGCATAGCATCTGGTGTCGTTTATCTTATGTGATGCAGTGAGTGTGTGGGTTGCTACATAGGGGAAACGGGCAGACTCCTTTGTATTAGGACCAAGGGGCATTTGAAGAGAGGCCTTAGGAAAGGTGAACCCTAGTTTATACTTGCGCTGCTGCGCGGAGCGGCACGATGGTCGGAATAGATATCGACCGGGCGACGCGGAAAATCGACACTTATGGCGATCGTGGTGCAAGTGTAAAGGCCTTCGAACACTTTCGCCGCCACGCGGCAGCCCTATCTTTAAGCATGGGGCAGAGACGCAGAATCGCCTCGCGAGGCAAATCGATATCTATGGCAATCGTGGTGCCGCGCCGCGTGGAGGCGAAAGTGTGCGAAGGCCTTAAGGCCTTGTTTAGTGTGCGCGCGACGCGCGACGCGATGCCATGTGTAGTGGCCGAATTGATCAATCGCGTCACTCGATCAATTTGGCCACTACGCACGCATCGCGTCACGCGTCGCGTTCACACTAAACAAGGCCTAAACTAGGGCTAACGCGCTGACTCCCTGGAGAGAAGACGTGCAATGCAAGCGCGATGCTGCAGCTCTCCGGGTCGATCTGAGCTCGTGAATGCGCCATCTCGGTGCGCAGAACACTCGAGGCGCTTTGCATCACCGCTAGGAATCTTTGAATCACACGAAGGAGGAGTATCTAGCGATAACATAAGAACTTGCGCCCTCTTACAAGGGAAGGGTCTGAAGCGTATGTCTTCACGGGAGGAGCGACTGTCATTTTGTCAAAGGCTTGGGCAGAGTCAAAGTAGATTACATACGATTGCTTTTTTTTCAATTCCACTGCGCGGGTCCAGTCGTTTACTGATGTAAGTACAGCAGTTTCAAGAGATTTACCTTTTAAATATCCAAATTGGGACCCAGGCACATGTTGTTTTTACAAGCACGTTCCATAATATGCATCTTTACAATTTTCTTAAATGTCTTAACGAAAATTGGAGTGATACTTATTGGTCTATAGTTTTTGGGATCGCTGATAATGAATACGCTTTTCAGCTTCCAGCAAAGCGAAATGAAACGGAGCCTTCAACGACGCGGACTCCGCTCTTTACAACAACAAACAACCTCCAACAACAGTTCACCGTCGTATTTCATACTGCAGCCAAGCAGCGCCATGAGGCGGTGGAGAAGTCGAACATTGAGTCCAAGCTGCTCTCAATTCTCAGCAACGCTGTTAAAGAGCACGATCTGAGGTTTGAGAAGGCACTCAAAGGACTAGACTCCGCTGATGCCGACACTTCGACCTTTGCATCACATGTCTCAGACCCCAGCCCACCGACATCTGGAGACGAATACACTTCTGCTGACACCTCGCCGTCGTCGGTCGAGCAGGTTGCAGAGGTGGCGCTTCGGAATGCTCTGAAGGAAACTGAGCACGACGATGGGGTTACTGCTGTTGAACCTCATGAACACTCTGTGTCGTCGAGCACATGGAAGCCCGTTGCAGCCACTGGAATACAGTCGACATCAGACACTGGCTCAAATGCTGATGAAGCTACCACACTCGCAGCGGTATCACTTCCCATGACAGAGGAAGCAATGGAGGTGAATGAGGTAAAGAGATTTCGTTACAATTGGTTGTTTCAAAGTGTAGCCTTTCGAGTTGAAACACATCTTAAGCTTTTGACGAAATAGTTTCCTTTCCTTCACAGCAAGCATAGTGACTTTAAAAGACATATCACAAGACAGGCACCTTGACCCTTCTGATGTACAATATGGATCCAACAGAAATTTCTGCGCCAAACAAGGTTCGAGCGAGGAAGCTTTCCTGTATTGCTTTCTGGAGAGATACGAAGAGACAAGGTAGTACAAACGGGACCATAGTGGGTCCACTCCGAATTGGAAGTTTTCATGAAGCTGTAGTGGATATCGTCACAGTGGCACATTCGCTGTGGGCGTCGTCTTCTTCGTATGTTTGTGGGATTTCACATCTTATGTTTCTTTTCACCAGCATCTGCTCCACAGAAAACCTTGCACTTGTTGTTGGGTGTGCACTTCTCGTCAGCAGAAGTAGTTTACTCGAGAAGAGTCAATGCAAGACAAAGCCAGTGGCGCTGAATTTTGTGTATGGTACCTATGGCATTCATTCGAGGTGGTCCGTGTCGAGCTTCCTCACATTCCTAGACATTCCAAAACGAGGAAAACAGATCAGTGAAAGCTCATAGCCTCTGCCGCTGGGCCTTGTGTGGACGACAGGCTAAAGCTGCTTGACCGTGTCACCCCCACTCGTTCCCCACCTACCATGTGACTGATGCAAAACATTGGAGGTCGGCAATGAGCCTGTTCTCCTCTTTGACCTTCAACTTTCTGTATCACTTCAGAATCTTCCGTTCGATAGAGCTTTTTTCAAGTTCAGCATTTGCATTTCGAGCTGGTTTGGTACTGGCTTGACAACGTCTCCTTCCGCACAAGAAGTCTACCAAAAATGTTATTTTTGTTATTGCTGTAAAGTGAGAATTGTTAAGGCAATCGATGCAGCATAATGTATTGTCAGAAAGTGGCGAGAAAGGGATGCGTTGCTATAGCATTGACGGAATGTCTCTTTCAGCTATCTGCGGTGTGATTTCCGCAAAGCTCTGTGTCAGATCGCCAGCTAACACCCATTGAATCGTGCCAGAATATGCCCGTGTTAACAGGCATCAGAAATCGCAAACAAAACAGCTAACGAAATAGCCACTCATGTGCACTTGGCTGTGAAACTAATTGGTGGTTAGCTATCTATTTATTTATGCCGATTAGTACCTGTGTAATAATTTTCTGGTGGTTAAAGGATATTTAGATTAATGGGTCAGTCGCCTTCATTACACAAGAAAGGGCCATCAGTTTCCTAGAAATTTCATCGTCGTTGTCGTCTCTATCGTGAAGAAACTGTCTTAGGTGTTGTCTCTGATCGAAGCCGATGAGAAGGCCGAGAAGGCTGAAGCGGGGTCGGATTCCTACGAGATCAGGCGACTCAGGGAGAAGACAAGAGCGAAGATTCTAGCGTTCTTAGAAAGGAGAGGTAGGTGCGCATTAAGCAAGCATCAGAGGACCCCATTTCAGGGTACTACGTAATTGGTCTTACCATTTGGGTACCTTTAGTTGAGAAGATCACCGCGGCGTTGGACAGGACATCGGTGAAACCGATCATCTCGTCTACCACTGTCCCACCTGCGACCACTTCGAAGAGCTCCACGAAGAGCGATTCGAAGATTTCAAAGACCGCCATAGCTACGGAAGTGACTACAACTATAACAACGTCAACTGCTAATGCTTCAACAAGTGGCACCACAGATAACGACGAACCGTCTGTGGCGTTCAAGCAAATTCCGGAGGCTGAAGAGGACGATAGTGATGGTGGGCTTCATTTTTTTGTGGTGTATTCAAGTGAGCATAATCTTCACCCATTTAAGGTCAATTATGGTAACAAAGTGAATATTTATTTGTTATGCATATCGCGTTCGTGAACGGTGATTTTCTTCTCCTTCATCGACGTTTCTCTCGCTTGGCAGTTGAGATCGCTCTTCTGGTGCAGTGATGCCACTTCCTGCGATTGAATGCTTGATCGCGGTGGATACTATGTAGTAAAAGAGTTGTTTTTGCCGAATCCTAAAGGCAGATGAGTGGAAGGCACTGAAAGTTCCGTATGGTTAGTAGTGGTTAATGACCCTCTGCCACGAGCTTACCATTTAGGAGCGCGGCGCTGGCAGCGTAGTTTTGGTGGCGCAGTGGCAGAGGTTAAACGTCACGAATGGAGCGTCGAGGGTTCGACTCAGCACCACACCTTCCTTTCGCAATCAACTCCGGTATCGAATGTTGATAGAAAAACAGTATCTGTACCTCGCTCTCGGGGTTGCTACGGTATGCTGTTTTTACTACCTTTTTCTTGTCGACATTACGTAATGCATTACCAATAACCCACATCTGTAGGACACGAAGATTTACGAAACTTTCACACAATCATATTGATGTCCAATATCGAGTAAGGACATGGAGAACGACAGAAAGATTCGCTAGAAAACTAGGTACTGCCGTATTTTCACCACTCTAAAGATTGAAAAAATTCCCCAAACGTTGAAAATTTATCAGAAAAGAATAAACCACCTTTCAGAGGAAATTCTTTTATGTACATTTTGTATCTGCGTACAATTCATCTGAAATTCTTTCATAAACTATAAATTTGCGTGCTTTGCGGATTTGGGATATTGGTAATAAATCACCAAGTACCGACAAAGGAAAGAGAAGTAAACGTCATGTTGCAGCAAACCTAATGAAAACGTGTAGACCGTTTTTATGGAAAATCGATACTGGGATAGATGTACAAAACCGCGGCGCCGTGGAGGAATTGAACCCTCAACAGTGGCAAGCTCCTGACAGAGCCGCTAACCACTGCTAACCATACGAAACTTTCAGTGCCTTCCACTCATCTGCGTTTAGGATTCGGCAAAATCGAAACAAGTTTTGTTGCTATTAGGAGGATGACGATTAGGTAGGTCTCTGAAGAGCTCGCGAGAAGAGCCTTGATGAGCGCCGATGGATGTAGCAAATTTCGTCCATCTGCCGACAGGCACTCGCATTCTACACTTTTGGGAAGAGTAAGGGATGCACACACTCTCAATCTACCACTATATAATTGAGTTAGCTCCCTGCCCTGTAGATGATGAAGCGTATCTCACTCAGGTTGGAAACCTGGCTGAGATACGCTTCGTGGAAGCACGCGCAAGCTCATGGAACCCCTTGCGACGCCTCCGCGTACCTCGCGCAGGCAACGTCAGCCTTTCAACATGGGGTGTTGTTACAGCAGAGGACGCGTAGCCTCTTCCTACTTGACACAACGGCGTCTGCGCGCGTCTCTGAGTGCTGAATCCAGAAGACGGGTTCCTTTCGTCGTACCACAACCTTCTGGAGTCAGAAGAGGAGACACCGTCGTCCTACGACAAGGGATCGCATTCAGAATTTAGCATGAGATGCTGCTACTGCAGAGGAAGGGCGGCCTCCTACTTAACACAACGGCGTCTGTGCGCGTTTCTGAGCGACTGGATCCAGAAGGGTTCCCTTCGTCGCACCACAACCGTCTGGATTCAGAAGATCGGAAAGAAAGGAAGCAGAGGTCACATCGTCGTCGTACGACGACCGTCCGCTGCAGAACTCAGCATTATCCCATGTTGAACGGAAAAGTTTACCCGCGCCAGGTGCGCCTCTGCGTACCTCGCGCGGGCAACGTTTGCCGTTCAACATGGGATATTGTTGCATCAGAGGAAGCGCATCCTCCTCCTGCTTGACACAACGGCGTCCGTGCGCGTTTCTGAGCGACTGGATCCAGAAGACGGGTTCCCTTCGTCGCACCACAACCTTCTGGGGTCAGAAAATCGAAAAGAGAGGAAGCAGAGGTCACACCGTGGTCGTACGACGACCGGCCGCATGCAGAACTCAGCATTATCCCATGTTGAACGGAGAACTTTACCCGCCGCCAGGTACGCCTCTGCGTATATCTCCCCAGTCCAGCATTTTCTCATGGTCAACTGTACGTGGCGTGCTCGCGAGTTCGACAGAAGTCCCATCTGGAAATTTGACACCAGGACTCAAGTCGATACCAAACGTAGTATTAACCGAGATGCTTCAGTAAATGTTGTCTTTTTGTTGTTCTGTTAACAAAAATTGTTTTGAAGATCACACGTACTTTTTGTGTGAGAGTATTTTCTGAGAAAAAGCGCAAACCTATAACCCCGCGAAGCGGGCAAGTGCGAGACACGCCGTTAGGCCCGGTTTATACTTCGTCGCGGCGCGACGCGATGGCCACGCAATGAGGCCAAATTGATCGATCGCGTCGCACAATCAATATGGCCACTATACGTGGCGTCGCGTCGCCCCGCGACGAAGTATAAACGGGGCCTTAGGCGTGTCGTAGCACTTGTAAGCCATTATATTTCGGAACACCGTACTGTCTTAGCCCTAGTTTATACTAGTGCCGCCACGCGGCGCGGCATAGCGATCACTATAGATATCGATTTTTCGATATCTATTCCGACTATGGAGCCGCGCCGCGCAGCGGCACAACTATAAACCAGGGCTTGAAGCGTACCTTATGCGGCACATGATCAAATGCTTTCTCCATGTCGAGAGAAGAATGCACCCGCTTTTGCTTTTGCCATGTCTCCATATCAGAAGGCGAGCACAGCATGAGTGACATTAACGGTGCGACAGATGCCTACGGAACCAGGGGTGCACATTTAACGGTTAACGATTTAACGGATTTAACGAATTAACGGCATTTTTCGTTAAAATCTGGCTTAACGACTTAACGGAAATTTTTAGTAATTTAACGGAATTTTTAACGGACTTTTTTCTCCATGAGTTTATCACATTTTCCCTTAATCTTCACTAATGTGGCAGGTCTCATCCTCCCTATTAGGACTGTTCCTAAAAAAACTATCGAAATTAGCAAGAATATTTTAATGTTTTCATGAATTTAAAAAATTAAATGCATCTCGGGGCGCGTGTAGGGAGGAGATGCCGACTGTCGCGTGCCCCGATATCAGGTTCCTGGTTCGGATTTCCCGCCCAGGCCAACCAAGCTTTCCATCCCTCCGGGGTGAATTGCTAGCAGACTTGTCTCTTGTTCATCGGCTAGCCACCGCAAGTCATTGTATGCCCAGATACGCATTCAACTCGCCTCCACGACATCCCGTAGAAGTAGAATGCGTGGCAGGGATAGTGATTGAGTAATGCCGCCCGTTATCCTTCTAACGTTTGATGCATTTTGGACGTAGAAGTTTCTTCGCCGAGCCCACAAGCACGCCAACGAATCCACAAAGATACTGGTCTAACCTCCTCGTAAGATATGCCTATCCTCACCTGGCGTTGCTTATCACAGAATAATTTTTCCCGCCGCCTGGAACAGTCCTGACGGAAGGAATGTTTTCGCTCGCTGCACATATTTTATACGATTTAAGAAAACGCTAATAACAAAAATTAGGAATGCTACTTTTCCTGAACGTTAACACGTTGACGACGCAGCATACCTTTTCGGCAGTGTAGCACCGTGTGACTCGATGTCGTGTCACGGCCTCGACGTTGCAAAAAAAAATAGATTGGTACCAAACACCGGGCACTCGAAAATCGTGCGTTCGACAACGTGCCCACATTCCGCTGATAGGCTTTTAATTGTATCTTTATTAAATCATTTCTGTAATTAATGGGGTGATGCCCGCATCGAGATTGTATATGCTCGTAGAACAGTCACTCGAAACGGTTTGGCAAAAAAAAAAAACTAAGAAAGGGGAACTCCGGGTTTTGCCTGATCGCACATTTAAAGATGCCTTGTCGGTGAGCATCTTGCATGGTAATTCCACACCTCTCTTATTCCACACCCTGTAGATAATTTGTTACTGAAGGCTTATTTATTTTTCTGTGCTTGATGATGATGAACTGTTATTTTACATTGCAAAGTTACACTTCATTCCTTGAACTTCAGCTGTTGACCTCATGAATTTGTAACGTATAAGGTTTTCCTTGATTTTTCACTTAAAATAATGGTTTGCAGCTAATTGTACTTTTTAACGAAATTTAACGATTTACCGGAAATTTAACGGAAATCTTCCGTTAAAAAATTTCGTTAAAAAAATTTAACGCACAGAATGTTGTGTGCACCCCTGTACGGAACCATAGCTGTAGGTGGAAGGCTGGACGAATACGTCCATCCACAATTCGCTCGAGGATTTTCATACTTGGCGAAAGTGAGCGAATTTGGAGATAGCTTGAGCTTTCTTTGGAATTGCCCTTCTTTCTCCAAATCAGGATATGTCGCTCATCACCAAGCCTCCACTGCTCGTGAGACCCATCAGTACTCATCCGTATATCGGAATCGGTCGGTCCCTGATATCATTTGAATCATTCTGCTTCTTCTGCAATCTCATTTGAATTGATTGTGATATTTATTATTATTGTTAACAATAATATTATTATGTTGTGATATTGATAATGAAGATAAAATTTAGGTTTGCCTGAAGAAGGAAAGAGCGAGGCGGTGAACTCTGCGGCAAAAACGACGCCTCCAACCATTGTTCGGAGCAGTATAAGTGTAAGTTTTCAAAGACATGTAGTTCCTTAAGTTTGATGTTTTCAGCAAATTCAATTGAGCAATAGACGAGTATGTTGTGCAGCGTAACCAAATTTGGTATACAGGTCTTTATTTCGGCTTACGTTTCGGCGTCGTCGTCTTCTTCAGAGCCTGGAAAAGTCAATGTCATTTGAGAAACTACTCTCCGGAATGCCATTTCGTTCTGCTGGAACCCATCTAAAAGGCTAAGAGACCACGAAAACGATACCGTAAGAAGTCGAAAACATGGCTAACCTTAGATGTGGATAAAAGGCGTCCACTGTCACCCTAGCTGGACGAAAGATGGGTGAATGAGCTTAGAGCCCTTGGGACCACCCGCCTTAGGGACCTAACGGGTCATCACCCAGATCTCAAAACGCAGAGGGCGATGTACGGCGTTAGCGCTTGGGTCAAAGCCAAGCCCTGCCAGTGGGAGCATATCCATTCTGAATCGCGATGTGGCGCGCCATATCTACAGAGTAGGACCTTTCCACGGCATCAGATGAAACCGCTCGAGCAGTGTGAGACATGTTCTGAACAACGACTCTTTTCATGCTGAATGGATGTGCCGATGCGCAGTGAGCAATGATGTTTTTGCTTGCCGGCTTCCGGTACCACCTGGTTTGTATACTTGTGCTTTTTAAATTTTTTTCGATTGAACGAATAATCGAATAACATCATTTTTTCAGTTATTCGAATTTCCGAATAATCAAATATTTGAAAAAATCGAATAATCGAATAAACTTCACTATAACTTAATACACCCCGGTGCAAAATAGGTTCACCCCCCCCCCCCATTTTGTCCATTAGTACCCGAAGAACCCGCTGCCAAGGCTTGGTAATGCTACCTTCGTATTCCTCACTATCGGAACTTTCTATAGAAGAATTCTAAGCAGCTTATCTTATAAGTGCAGGATACCACGAACTTTAACTGAAAATTTAACAAATGGAGACCGGTGCAAAATATAAGTTCGCTTCATAGAAAACCTGATTAATCACAAAATTACCTACAGACAAGGTAAGATTAGTACTTCATCACATCACATCCCTCTGTTGTAAACAATATCGAAAATTCTATTAGGCATACTACTAATTAGATTATCTCTAAAGTTTGCTTAACATTGGTCCATGCATGAAGTGTGGTGTTCTTCAGATCAGAAACCGATGTCTAAGCGGTTTAATTTTTGTACATTTTATGTGCAAGAATGTCCCACAAGTTTTTTAGTCTTCGGGATGAGATCTGAAGAACAACTAGGCCACCTCAAACGTTGAATTCTATTGGAGATAAGCCAACCTGTAGTTGACTGCGATACGTGTATGGTTGCATTATCTTGTTGGAAAGTAAGCTTGTGCCTACGAAATCTTCAGAAATATGACGGACGGTTATCTCCGAGCAATTTCTGGTAGTCTTCGCTGTTCATCCTACACGAGACGAACTCCAAGGTAACAAGTTCGTATCCAGAAAACATGAGACTTCCACCGACAAAGTTGCTCCTGTAGAATACTCGCTTCTCTCTCCTCAAATCTCTCCAATAGTGTCTGTACCCGTCGGGTCCATCAGGACTCCACTTCTTTTACACTACTGGAGAGGTCTGAGAGAAGAGGTCGAGCATCCTCTAGGCGCAACTTTGGTGTGGAAGTCTCATGGTTGGGCTGCGTTTTCTGGATGCGGACTTGTCTCGTTCATCTCGGAAGTTCGTCTCGTGTAGGATGAACAGCGAAGACTACCAGAAATTGCTCGGAGATAACCTTCCGTCATATTTCTGAAGATTTCGTAGGCACAACCTTACTTTCCAACAAGATAATGCATCCATACACGTATCGCAATCAACTGCAGGTTGGCTTAACTCCAATACAATTCAACTTTTGGAGTGGTCTAGTTGTCCTTCAGATCTCAGCCCGATAGAGAACTTGTGGGGCATTCTTGTACACAACGTGTACAAAAATGGAACCACTTACACTTCGGTTTCTGATCTGAAGAACGCCATACTTCATGCATGGCCAGTGTTGAGCGAACTGTTATTGATAACCTAATCAGTAATATGCGAAATAGAATTTTCGATATGGTTGCAACAAAGGTGATGGGACAAAGTACTAATCTTACTTTGTCTGTAGGCACTTTTGTGATTAGTCGGTTTTTTTATGAATGATTTATGATTTTGCACCGGTCTCCATTCGTTAACTTTTCATAAAATGTTCGTGGTATCCTGCACTGATAAGGTAACCTGCTTAGAATTCTTCTATAGAGGTTTTCGATAGTGAGGAATACGACGGTAACGTCGCTGAGCCTAGGCAGTGGATCCTTCGGGTACTATTGGACAAATCAGGGCTGAACCTACAATTTTGCACAGGGGTGTATTAATGACGATGATGCGATTTTTCTGTTAGCCAATTTCGTTTGATATCGTTTACTTACTTCAAAAGCGCATTGTGTAGGTTCAAGTAAGTGTAGTAAAGTAAGTTCAACGACAACATTCGCCAAAGACAAAGTAAAAGAATTGAATTCTTAAAAAAGGCAAATAATGGAGATATTCATTATCTTCTAAGAACCGTGTACAATACTCGTTAAGATGGCAAGACATGAGAACTTTTTTCCAACAAAAAATCCTACAAAAAAGAATTCCTACAGAAATACATGTGCAAACATCTACACACAAGTGCAAAGCTTTTGCGAAAAAAAAAACAACGTTCGCTCTATTTGTTCATTTCGTTATCTCACAAAGATCATCAACCAATCAAATCGGGGAGTTATATGCCATTTTCATTCAAAATTCCACGTTTTTGAAATAAATTTCAACGCTCTTCTGGAATCTTCCCCGCGTACAACGTTGAATTTAATTTGGAAAACTTTGAATTTCAACTGAAAATGGTATATAACTGTGTCATATATGCAAACTGTGAGCATCAGTCCCGAAGTAATAGAGGTCGCTGGACACGAATCTAAAGTTAGTTTTTGCAGTAACGGTTGCCATCAAGAGATATTAATCAGATTATCGATTTTTCGTGAATATCACTCAACAAGCTCGAAACTTCAGGCCTGAGGTAATCGAGGTCACTGAACACGAATCTAAATTCATTTTTTAAATTTTCTGTCGATGTTTGTGTTTATTGTGCAAATTTCGTAGAGGATTCAAATGTATGGCCCCGTTTATACTTCGTCGCGCCGCGACGCGATGCCACGTATAGTGGCCATATTGATTGTGCGACGCGATCGATCAATTTGGCCTCATTGCGTGGCCATCGCGTCGCGCCGCGACGAAGTATAAACGGGGCCTATGATATTGATGACAGTCGTGGTCGCAGAGAACGCAAATGTGAAGTTAAGGACAAAAAGGATAAATAACGGCGTTATTCAATCCCCTTTGGAAGGCGCCACGCATTCTACTTCTACGGGATGTCGTAGAGGCGAGATGAATGCGTACTTGGCCATACAATGAATTGCGGTGGCCAGCCGATGAACAAGTCAGCGCTTTATCCTTACCAGACAAGTGTGGTACCAATTTACCGACCCCGGAGGGATGGAAGGCTTGGTTGACCTGGGCGGGAAATCCGAACCAGGAACCTGGCATCGAGTGCAGCCGACAGCCGGCGCCTCCTCGACTGCCCTTCACGCGCCCAATGTGAAGTTAGATTTTAAAAATATCGACGAAGACCGGTCATACAATTGATTCGCCTCAACGAATTCCCCCTAGGAAATCGATAGCTCGATCAACTTCAACCGATAATTTCAAAAACGAACTTCAGACTTGTGTTCAGCGAGATCGACTACCCCAAGGGTTGAAGTTTTGAACTGCAGTCGATCGCCATCAACTGCAGTCAGTATCGCCAATACGCCATGCCCCCACGCCAGTTGTGATGGACTGATGGAAACACGCACGCGCGCACACACACACTACTCTTCTATGTATAGTAGGATATTGAATGCGTTTTCGTAACGATGAACTTCTCGACAGTGTGCTATCGAAAACAATCGTCACCGGAATGAACGTCGCTTACAAAAATCATCATTATGGCACATTCGAAACAATCACGTATTCGAAATTCGAATATTATTCGAATTTTTGAACTTCGAATAATCGAATTCGAATAAATATTCGAAATTGCGGACCTCGAATAATCGAATTCGAATAATGATTCGAATTTGCGAAACTCGATTAATCAAATAATCGAAAATCGAATTTGAATAAATTATTCGAATAATTATTCGAATTCGATTAATCGAGCACAAGTATGCTGGTTCGGTAAACCCGCTCAGAAAGACGGACCTGCACATTAACGGAAAACGAGCCAATTCTCCTTCGGCTTCTCCCGTGTAAATCTAATGTGCGCTGACTGCCGGATAAGTAACTCAAAACAAGTATCTCATTGGAGCCACTGGACGAGGGCTCTTACAAATAAATAAATAAATGGCCCCAGTGTTGAGTTGATCTCGAGCCCTACGAGTGGTTCCTTCTACAAGCCAAGCGTTTTCTTTTCACTCTGATCACTTCGCCTGAGATTTATTCGTGATTAGGACTAATCAGGCCCTATCATGTCTCGGAAATGGAACGCAAATCGGCATGCTCTGACTTCCTTACTGTTTTACTTGCCTACTTTGATGCTTTGATCGTCTGTCAGCACTTGCCCGAGCGGAATCCACAACTTTTCGACTTGGCTCGATATCTGGCACATTTGCATCCAGTGATGCAGGCCGCGTTCTCAAAACGATCTTGAGAGTGAGTCTGCCCATCTTTCCGGCGGTCTTCCCAGTTGCCTCTTTTTGTTTCTTGGAAACGATTCAGTAACTCACAGACTCTATCGGTCATATTTGCATCGAATCAGTAGGTGACCAGCCCAGCGGTGTTCAACCTTTTCATCTACTGCAGCAAGTCGTTCAAAAACTCTGAACATCGTACCCGAAGAAGCGGTTGTTGCCGCAGGCTCATATTCAGAAGGTACCTTTCCAATGACTCGACTGCATCGAACAAGGTGTTGCCTTCGTGTCAGGCCAGGTTTCAATTGCGTGACACAATGCTGGCGATCGTGGCCCTGAGGTTAAGATTTTTATTTGGTCGGCCTCTTTTCGAATAGGATTGAAGGCTGCCCATATTGCCCGCTTTCTCCGGGAGCTTGGTCATTCATCACGTTCAACGCTCTTCTAGACAGACGTAGGAATAGTCGTCTAAAGTTCTTTCCATGCGATTGAGAAGAATCTTGATGTCTTCTACACAATATGAAGCAGGCTAGTAGGCCAGTAGTTCGTAATGTCTTCACGCCACGCTGACCCCTAATAACAACAATGACTTGCGGTGGCCAATCGATAGACAAGTCTATATTTTATCCTTTCCGTATCTGTCGGCCAGTTAATCAACCCGAAGGGATAGGTTTGGTTGGCGTGGGCGGAACCTGAAAAAAAGGAAATAATTCGGGATGCATCGACAACGGTGCCTCTTGTCATTGCACTATTACCCGCCAAAATCTGGAGTACGTATAATAAAGCGAATCACGTTCGTCTTGTCAAGTGCTGTCTTTAGAGTGCGGCATATATTCATCCGCTCAGCTGGTGGAGCAGTTCATCGTATTTTCGCTACGTAGTGTTTGTCTCGGAAACTTTCATAGATCACTGGTCCTACTCTTCGAAACAAATTTTGTTGCATACCGTGCTTATCAGAGGACGGCTGAGCAAAGGCAGGTCCCGTAGCTGTCACCTGTGCTCAGCCACTGTTTCGCGCCTGATTTTGCGACAAGCGCTATATGTATATATGTATGTATGGTTAGGGCTCGAGGAGCTTCTCTATTACCACTTATCAGTCCGTCCTACGGTTGGAGAAAAGCGAATAGATAACCGCTTGCCCGTTGTGGACACTTTCTTCGTTATATTTAACTTATAAGCACATCGAGTGGTCAGTTTCGCCATAAGTCGATCACATTAATTGTCATTAATTCCTCGTTCTCTATTTTCTTTTCGTTAAGGGTTTACACAGACTACCTCATTCGCATGGTTTACACTGCAAACGATTCAGCTGTTCGCAGGCCGCCGTCTCATGTTAAAATATAAAAGGACAAAGGCTCTTTTGGGAGGCGCCACGCGTTCTACTTCTATGGGATCTCGTGGGGTCCATTTGAAATCGTATTTGGCCATATAATGACTTTCGATGACCGGTTGATAAATAAGCCAGCGCTTTATCCTTCTCAGACAAGTCTGGTGCTAATTCCGATCCTGAAAGGATAGAAGACTTGGTTGGTCTGGGCGGGAAATCCGAACCAAGAACCTGGTGTCGAGTGCACGCGACAGCCGATACCTCCTCCAATTGAGTTCCACGCGCCTCCGTATTCATGATAAGTCCACGAAATTCGGTGATATTGAATGGGTATTACCCTGTGGTAACTTGTCCAGCGACTTATTGTGCTACTTGGAAGGACTCGCAGATCGAAGCATCAACGCAGCCGTATACACCATGATAAGATTAGCAGTTTTGGGATTCTCCGGTCGATTTCTAGTTATTCTTACCAGATCAGCAAAATCTGTTATTTACAGCCCGCGCAGTTGAGTCCTGAACCAACCAAGTTAGCCAACGTCATCTCACCTATCGCTGGAATCATCGACAACATCGGACCGATCATCGCACCCCTTCTGCAGTCACGGGCAGCAACGGCCTCAGCAGCAGCGGTAAAGGTACCGATGGTCTACAACGTGCTGCTCCTTAACTAACTATGCCGATACTCTGATTTAGGCTGCTGGTGTCAGAACGTCGTACGGACAATCTGGAAGAGGTACAGTATGCTTACAAATGCTGCACATGTTCCCCTTACATGGTTGATGTTGTTGCAGATCTTCTAGTTCATTCGGATGGTGAGAACTCAATCATAGGCTATGGAACACAACTGGCTCGAGAGATTCTTAACCCTGGGTCGCTGCAGAGGGATAGAGAGGTTGGTTCGCCACTCGTTATCTCTGAATCCAACACAGTTGATGGACAAGAGGAAATCGACTGACGGATGTATTAGGGTGTGCCAAAAGTAATGGGACAAATTCAACAAATTTCTTTATCTCAGTTACTCAATTACAACTCAACGGTGCTGAGGAATGTATTCGCCGTTGAGGTCAATGACCTTGCTGCCATCGATCAGCCAACTTCCTGATCCCATCCTTCCAGAACTGCTTAGGCCTGGTGATGATCTACTGCTCGTTATGGTTGTCGAGGTCTGCTTGGGTCCTTGTGTCCATTCCGACCATGAAGTCCTATAGGCTCAAGAAGTAGTGCTAGTCGCATGGAGAGATGTTCGGCGAATACGGTGGGAACGTAACAAGCTGAGCAAGCTTATCCGCGGTCTCTTTTGCCCGATGGGGTGCGATGTTGTCGAAGAGGAGGACCTTCTTGAAGCGCTGAGACCGAATAAGTGCGAGTCACCGGTCCATCTCTTCTATTTCGTTCACCATGGCCTTGGAGTCAGTCCATCGTCGTCTTTTGGAAAACAGCTTTCAGTAAACCGGTCCATGGGCGCAGACTCAAAAGCTCAAAAGGTGCTTCTCGCCGTGAACATCCCCCCGAACGAAGGTCGGTAACAGGTCACCAGACATCACTAGACTCGCTGCTTGCATCTCATCTTGCGTAACTATTGAGCCCACGTTGCTCGTTGTTGGTAACTGGGCGAGATTTGCGCAACACAGGTCGAGTCGTCAGACTGGGGTTTTGGCATGCTTCTGGAAAGGGCGAAAGTGGTCACATGCCATAGACATGCACAGTGCATTTATTGGTTTGTCGAAGTAGAAGAACTAGTGACAGAAACTCAATCAACAGTCAGGAAAGAGAATGGATCAAGCGCAGATATGGATAGTGCAGAGATAGAAATATGACATTTTCTTTTGAATTGTACTCTCTTTCTGCTGCTTGTTAGGGATTTTAGCTGTATTTTCGAGCTCATAAGTTTTCCCTAAAACGTTTGTATAGAACGCCGAACATTTTTCTCACAAAAATAAAAAAAATAATGCTTTTAGGATCGCCAAAGAGCCATTGCTTCTAAGATAGCCAGCATGAAGGAGAGCATGCAGTACCAAAGCAGCAGCGGAAATGAGGTTAGTTTCTCCTAGGTCGGGATGTGAGGGAACTCAAATGGAGATCTTATTCCAGGTCCACAACATTCCGCTCTACCAGGCTCTTAATCCGTCGCTGACTCCGTCGGTAACTCAGCAGGCACGACAGAGCTATGGACAGGCCTACCATCGCGTAGCGTCAATACCGCTAGCTGAGCAAGCGGCTCAGGCAGCTCAGCCGTACATTTCCCGTCCATCACTTCCTCCATACTTCGTGGCTCCACCACCTGGCTACGTAGGGCCGTTACCTCCACCGCCACCGCCTCCTCCAACGCTGCCTATTGCTCACAACCTTCTGGATGCTCCAAGAAGTCAGCTTGAAACGTTTCACAATTTGTCTTCTGAAGTCGGCTTTTCAGAAAATCACTCTTGCAGGAGCTCCAGTATCGCCGTCAGTTACGCATGAGGCTGCCCCGCCAAGCTTCGGCAGCGTTGCACCTTACACCTTAGCGGCTGAAGTGAAGGAGTTCCCTTCTGGTTTCAGTATACAGGAGCACATCACTGAGGCTCCGAAACCTTTGCTTAGTACCACTGGGACTGCACAAGGTAAGCATCGTTTAGCCCATAAGCAGCCGCTTACTATGGGACGTGCCAAAATTCCTGTGAGGTTACAGTTTCTGACGGCACTGGCTTCGAGAGAGGTCGATCGGAGGTGAAGACGACTTTTTTCCAAGACTCAGGTGAGTTATGTCTTACTGTCGTTCATACTTTCATTTGTGTAACGAGAAAGTGTTCAAGGATTAATGGTTGGTAATGAAGCGCCTGCTCCAGTACGTCCGCCTCTAGGCCTCGGCACAAGCGGCGCAGGATTCGGAGGTTTGTCTTATTGCTTCTGAGCTGCCGCTTAAATAGTCAACGTCATAGATAGTAGTCAACGTTTGATGTGTCGTCACTAGTCATCGATCAGAGATTTAGACGGGAAATTCTTTCTATACTAGTCTCCCGAAATGTTGACTTGCTTAGGTAATAGATTTTGGTAGAGATGAGACGATGGAGGGGAACAGGTGGGTACAATGTCAAATCAATTGAGATAAACTCCATTCTGTTCCACTACACTTCTCCAAAGACTGGATACTTTTCTAAATGCTCTCGCTTAAGGGATGCAGTTCTAGAGTCGTACCATTGCTGAATCCAATTTTTGAGGTCTTCATCCGTTTCAAAATATTTCTCACTAATTTCTTGCTTGAGAGCACGGAAGAGATGGTAGTCGGTAGAGGTGAGGTCAGAGCTATAGGGTGAATGTGGCATTACCTCCCAGCCCAGCTCCTTTATTGTTTCTCTTGTGAGTCTTGCTGTCGCATGTCGGCGGCCCCAGTGCAGCGGCTGTGCCGTTAACACGTGGGACCTCATCCTGCCCCATGGGGCTCCCGAAGCTGCCAAGGCTTAGTACCCCGGGGAGGTGAACTGGTCCCATGCTCTGAAGTGCCACTTCTGAATTGAGGACTCCCCGGGTCCGTCCCCTCACCTCCAACTGACCTGCGTCCTTCCAGCCCGGGGCTGCAGCCAGCGTGAACCGAGGGGGAGCCACTACCAGGAGACAAGTTGGTTGCCTGGTATTGAACGCCACTGCCCATGTGGCGTCCATGTGGAGGGCCACGCGCAGGGTGCTGCCCTGAGCGCTCTGCCCCTCCACACGGACCCCGCGTTGGGCTTGAACAGGCAGAGCCAACGACCCCAATGAACCCGCAACGATAACGATACCACAATACCAGACAACACGGTATGAACGGACTCACCGCATTCCCACAGTTGCACACCGGAGGCCAACACAGATTTATCGCACACCATAGTGCCGACATAGTAGAGCCACGTGAGAGTCGATGACGCATTAGTGGAATAAGAGTATAGCCAGCAGAGAGGAGTGATATAGAAGGGAGGCGCAGATGAGCCGGGCGCTTCACTGTATCGATTGATACTCCCCGCCCTCAGGCCTGGCGACCCTTCTAGGAAGGGTCGCCCTCCATCCGGTCAGCAGTCGATGCACGGGTGAAGTAAGACGACAATGAAGCCAGGCCCCGCGGCTGACTCCGACCCGAACTGAATAGAAGCTGGCAGGTGAGCGCCGCCGCTCACGGTCGGCGCGGGCGTCGAATGAACTGCCGGCTTTGCGCGGGGAGCGGTTATGCCCGCTCCAGTGCGCGCGTCCCGCCCGCGGATCGATGCCGGTGGGGGCGGGGCAGGCCGCGCGATGGGCGCCTCATCGGAGCGAATATTATTCGAAAATCGATAAATCAAACTTTACTCTATCGAATAGCTCTATTCAAATTTCGGGTAAATTTCAAATCTTCAAGCTTAAAACTTTATCGCGCAACATTTGAGTAATTGGTGTTTTAAAGTTTGACCAGGGTAACACGTTGGAATGCCTTGATAAGGAAAAAGAAAGGCAATTAATCTCTGCCTAGAAGGTGTCCCAGCTCGAAGCCAGGCTTCGATTTTCCCTTTTCAGCGATATATGTACATATAGTTTATCTTTTCTGTAATATGATGTTTTTTACAGAAACGAGTTCCTGGCAACCTCTATTTCTTCCAAACAACCGCAGGGATTTGTTCAAAGTCTTTTAAAGTGGAGACGGTGACCTTAAGCACATGTACCTTGTAGCCGTGGAAGATCATGCAGGCAGCTTCACGTAGAGTAAACCTCCCAGATGTGGAAGAGATAGAAGGCGGGCTCCCGCTCTAGACCTCCACCAATATTCCTTCTATCTAGTGCTTCATGTTGCGTCGGTTTCGCTGTCAGAGTCGTCGTGCACAAGCCCATATGAAAAGGAGTGTTGGGACCGGTAATGGCGGTGTTGCCTCAAATAATTTCGCAGATTATTGCGAATAACCTTATGAAGGAACTCTGATGTCTAATTGAGGATATTACAGAGCTTTCATATCAAAGGACCCGTTGTGTGTAAACCCAATTAGACTAAGATCTGTAGTTTTCAAGTAAGAGTGATAAATCTTAATGAAATGTTAATGCGATTAGCTTCAAATTTAAAAAAAGCAAACTTTTTGTTTTGCATGTTGCTGGCTTCGTTTTTCCAACGTGTAGGCGAAATAGAAAACGCACGTTATTCAATGTAAGAGTGGTGCCCTTGACAATGTGAGTACTGGAAGATCCGCTGTAAAAGGCAACACTACTTGTCTCTTTTGTCTTGCTCGTCAGGACCAGCTAAGGTAGGAAAATAAAGACAAAAAAGAGGAGATCGTTGTGCATTATAGAATCTTCGCAGATCATTGAAGAAGCTCAGGGCTTGTTCAATGTTTCGCCGATATCATGAAGAACTAGAGTGCGTGACGCGTATCAAAAAGACGTAGGGATACCATCTTTTATTCCTTTAGCATATTGCAGAATTGAAACACTAATCGGGTCTGTTTACTGTAGGCACACTTTATTGCACAGCAAAATGTGGTTAATCGCTGTTCGTTCCTTCGAACAAATTATTCGATTATTCGAATTTATTCGTTCATTCATTCGTTCGATAAAATTCGTCAAAAGCATAACTATAGTACATAGGTAGAGAAGTTAATTTAACACAGTATGACATACTATAATCTAGTACAGCATGTAAACACAACGAAGCGATTTCAGGAGGTCGGCGACCAACGGAATCATTCGACGATGTGACGACGTCGAACGAGTCCGTCTCATTCTACAGTTCGAACAGGAGAAGGAAGATGGCGAAGAATTAGTTCTACGTGTATGTGTCAATGTGAAACTGGTCATTACCTTACACTCTTATCGATTAATAATAAATTTACGATTTACGCTGGAGATCAGCTGTTGTATAGAAGAGGGTGCTCGATCTCCTGAACTGCTACCTTGCTGTTCGAGAAGATTTCTCATCTCACTCTGTAGAGTGGTCCTTTAAGTATTTATAGCTATGGTTGGTCTTTAAAATGCCTACATTTGTTATTGAAGAATGTTTTGTGATTTTTTTAACCATTTAAGATGGTCATGACCCCAAAAACGGCTTTGATCGTGCCAGAAATGACACCTCGGAAGTCCACGCCTCCAGCAGGCTGAATATATGGTCGACTCATGGAGGTATGTTCATCCGGATTTTTCAAATGTGATGGGTTTTTATGAGTGCCAGTAACTTGGAGGTTGAAGTGTATCATGAAGCCCTTGTCCTTCTGCACCTTCTACTCCATATGATTCACTTTCTGTGCATCCATTACTATTGCTAGGCCCTTTATGGAGCCGTCACTACTATTCATGAGCAAAGTTATGAATTCTACGATACCATTTTAACAAACAAAAGAACAGGAGCGACATCAACCATTGTCTGTCTTTTAAATCAATGAAGTCACTGTGGATAGATCCTACGGGAATTTCTGGGCTTGGGTGGGGCAATCGTTAAAAAGAGCCGCTTTTTGTTTACTCTCCAATTGAATTTAACACTAATTCGTGCCCAGATCGAATAAAGCTCTCCCTGTTGCTTTGGAAAGGGTGAATTGTAAATTGCTGTTACTGCCAAACGTAGTTTCAAAGAGCGCAAAAAGATCGTGTAAATGCGGAATATCTGGCACATCCTTAAAACGATCGTACATTATGTTAGAAGGAAATTTGGTGAAAACTGAACAATTAGAAATGAGCAAGGCAGTGTTCAGCATTTCATATAGCGCTATGAGCAATTAGATAGTTTAGTCTAATTATAGCATTGAGAACTCTGAGTAGGCACCGACCTGGCATTGCAGCGTATCTCGTCTGCCAGTGGAAAAGACGATTAAAAAAATTCCCTTATATTCAACTAAGTAGTCAAAGCTTGCCACATTTTGTTGTTCACTATCCGGCGAAAAATCCCCGGATAACAAGCAACAAAATGGATGGGCCAAAACCCACCGGAAACTGGAGAACGGATAACGGATAACGGTTAATCCGCTCATCCCTGATGTATGGTATATGTGAGAGGTGCAGCCTCGAACGCTGACTTTAAATATGGGCTCTGTGTCTGCAACGGGCATCTGGGAACAGAATTTTGGGCCATTCTCGGGTCGGTCTCAAGTAAGCTGGAAGCAGCGTGGGTGGCCGAGGGGTGGTGGCGCTTTGGATAGGGGTAAGCATAGTGAGAGGGGAGTTGTGGTTCGATTCCCACGTGGTGCAGGTTCTGTTCACTTTCAAAAAGAAAAAGATCCCGGCGACGGATCAATTCTCTACGTAAAACCACTACGAAAAAGGTCGCCGGAATTGAAATCTGATTCTGTTGTATTGGGACTATTGTATTATATTTTCACGGCTCTAGAGGTGGAAATGTTTTTTTTTGCCAAAACATCGCCTAGGTAGACAACTTAGGGCGCTGGTCACTTACATATATGAGGCCCGTTTTTAAAATTCCGGTCGGTTATGGTAGATTACTGTAGGAATGGATGAGCAAGGGTGGTGATGTCCAGGATCATTTGCAAAACGGACATCTCTACGCGAAGTTAGGGCGACATCAAAGGTCACAAACTCTGTACCTACCATTATCGACCGTAGTCAACCAACATTTTCAAAACGATCCCCATATAGCTAGCATTCTAGTCAGGGTACGCTCTCCTTTGGTGCCCTCATGAGCCCTAATGCTCTGATCGCTTGGCGATCCTTGGTTAGGCTCTCAAGAAGGCGATCCGGCAGAAACGTAAGCCTAACAAACGCTGTTAACAATCTCGCATAGAGTTCAAGGAAGAACAGCTACGAGTACAGCATCATGCCTAGGCTTATAGAAAGTCGGGCATGGCAACGATTCCCATATAAGTGATGAGTGTCTCAAGTAAGCTCTCTATTCGACGTGGTGCGAAGCAATATTTTCGTCCCTGGAGTTATGAAGCTACAATAGTAGCAATAAGCCAAGTTTCCTTGCTGATAATCTTAGTAGCCTTTAGTTTTTTCTAATGATAATGAAGTAACGATTTTTTCCATATTTTTTTCCAAGGTTTGTGGCATCAGACTGCATCCTGATAAGCTGGTTTTCTGCCTACCAAGGATGGGTCTCGGGCGTACGTCTGGACGGCGGGAATGGTTGGCACTGCGAGAATTTCCACCCGTCACATAGTATTATAGATAAACATGTCTCGTTCTTGCTGAGTCTTTGAACCCAATGGGCCTAAGTTTCGCATTCTCAGCGCGTATATGCCACGTCCGTTGATTTAATGCAGGAATCAGATTTCAGCGGCATGCCGCCATGTACTTTTAGCGGATGGTGCGAAACTATGTACACAATTTTAATTCTATTCGTTTTTGATGAGGTTCTCGATAGCGGTCGCAGTTTCTTTTTCTTTGTAAGTAAAGATAGTGATAAAGGTCAGCGTTAATAGCCTCAGTTTGGGACGCGCCACGCACTCGACTTTCATGGGATATCGTGAAGACAAAAAGTTTTCATGTTTTTTATATTCTAATTTGATCTTGTCATAGATATTAGTTTTCTTCCTTCCACTGATGGAGTTCTCGCGACCCATTGTCTGATGATGATCCTTGCGGTTTTACCATCTGTTGCCGGAGGAAACTCTCTCTAGGTTGCTCTCGTCCCTCTCCCAAAACGAGCGAGTTGAATTAAAGAATAAAAAGATAGAGGTCGGTGTTGATCCTACGCTTTGCATGGCACGTCATGTATTCCACTTCTTCGGGGAATCGTAGACGCAAATTGATTGCGTATTTAGCTCAAAGAATGACTTGCGAAGGGAAGCTGCGAAAGGCCCGGATGCAGACGGATTGGCGGCGCATGGGTGAGCGAAGCTGCTTTGTGGAAGGATTGCTTCCCGTTCCTTGCCGATTTTTTACATTTTTGTGACAATTTTTAAAAGGTCGCCTCATCAGACGCGTTTCGGGGCCGATGTGCTTTTCAGACGACTCGAGTAAATAGCCACTGAGATGGAACGTTGCACTCCGACAGGTAGCGTGTGAAGCGCCGCGCCAGGATGTTGATGAACACTGGCGGGAGGATCTTCAGGCGTTCGAGTTTCATCCTGTCGGAACCGGGTGCTGTACTTTTCTTCACCAAAGAGATGCCGTGTCGGATCTCGGGGAACAGAGGAGACGGCACATCCATCCTGCGGAATATAGCATGGGGACAACTGGACGTGGCTATCAAAGAGATCGGAGTACAAGTCGTGGATGACCTTTTCCATTGTCCACTGGAAGAGGTTGCGGTTCCGTGAGACCGCCGGAGATCGGTCGTCTTTGTCTTGAAGATGGCGAAGTTCCGGCGGGCATTGCGGATGCTTAACCCTGTCTCTGCAGCTTCAGCCACTTCCGCCCTTCTCTCCTTAAGATCTCCCTTTATTGCTGCTCTGCATAGCTTCTCTCACCAGCGTGTCCCTTGGTGGTCTTAAAGATCTCGGCTCCCCTGTCACTATCGCGGAGATGGTGCTCGAAGCAGTCGTATTCCTCGTCGATGACGGTATCTTTCCAAAGGACGGCAAGAGATGTGTTTAAAGGTCCGGGCACGAGCACATCTACGCACTCTGTGTATGAACGTGCCACGTCCACAAACAGGGAAAGAGTCGACGCGTCACAGCATGCGCAAGGAGTTCATACCAGGGATGAGCGTATTAACCGTTATCCGTTATCCAGTTTCCGGTAGGTTTTTGGCCTATCCGTTTTGTTGTTCGTTATCCGGGGATTTTTCGCCAGATAACGAACAACAAAATGTGGCAAGCTTGTGATTACTCAGGTGAATATAAGGACAATTTTAAAAAATCTCTTGTGTTTTTTTCCACTGGCAGCCGAGATACGCTTGCAATGCCAGTTCGGAGCCTTCTCAGAGTTCTCAGTGCTATAATTAGATTAAACTATCTAACTATCTATCTATCTGTTCATAGCGCGTTTTGAGATGCTGCACACTGCCCTGCTCATTCATATTTGTGGGGTTTTCACCAAAATTCCTTCTAGCATAATGTACGATCTGGAAAAAAAACCAGTCGATCAGTGGAGAAAAGGAATACGTCCATAAGAATCACTCCGCATCTACACGACCTTTTAGCGCTTCTTGAAACTATGTTTGGCACTAGCAGCAATTTACAATTTTCCCTTTCCAAAGCAATAGAGAGAGCTTTATTCGATCTGGGCAAGAATTAGTGTTAAATTTAATTGCAAACTAAACAAAAAGCGCCCCTTTTTAGCGACTGTCCCACCCAAGCCCATATGTTTTTCAGCTATAATGAAGTCACTACGGATAGATCTTAGTCGCGTGGGATCTATCCATAGTGGCTTCACTAGAGCAGAAAAACATGATTAAATGAAAAAAGACGACGGTAGTGCCAGATGCGACACGCGTTCTACTCTTACGTGATATGCTGGAGGCACTTTGACTGCGTATTTGGCCAGTAGAATAACTTGCGGTGTTCAGCCGACGGACAATTCATTGTATTATCATGCCCGGACAAGCCCTGTACCAATACATCGAGCCCGAAAGGATGGAAGGCTTGGTTGACTGGAGGGGCAATCCGAACCAAGAACCATGAATAAGAGAGCATGCGACAAGCGGCACTTCCGACTGCACTACCACGTGCCTTGAAGAAAAACATCAATAAAAATGTTAAAAGTGGTTTATTTGACATGTGACACGGACAGTGTTACAATTACCGGCATATCATTGAAGAAAGGATGGTTTAAAATTATTTTAATTTTTGTTGTTTGTTCGTTATCCGTTTTTCCGTTATCCGGCCATTTTTGGGCAAAATTATCCGTTGTCCGTTATCCGGGTTTCAAAATTTTATTATCCGCTCATCCCTGGTTCATACCCTGCATCCCACCTTCTTCTCTAGGCAGTACAAGGTCGCACTTGGTTCGCGATTCATTTCCCTTCTGTGCCAGGAGGTTGTTAGAAGGAGCTCTTCATCGGCATGGCGTTTGGTCCGTTTAAGCCCTACACGCCAAAAATAAGACCTCGAAGCCGAAAGCGGCAGGAACCTTCGCTCCGACCCAATATATGTGCTCGTCCCCTGCGATTCAAAGTTTCTGTGCACAGAGGGCCAACAAAACAAAGCGAAAGTGGCCTGTAACTCCGTTCTCAGATGTCCACTGCAAATAAAGCACACATAATTAGGATCAACGTGTGAAGCTTGTCCAGTGGTGCACTTCTCATCTCATCACATCGCTGCGACCTGGTACCCTTCTTCCCTTGTGAGATCGGCGTGTTCGTCTCAGAGCCCATCACTAATCGAAAGTACAGAGAACATAGGTGCTTGAAGAGGCCGGTTTATAAGTGGCTGAAAATTGTCTCATCAATACGTTCCCATAAGCAACCCTATCCCCCTATATATATTCCTGATAGAAGGATTACAAGTAGAACAAATGCTCGTGTAACTGGTATTCGTCTGCAGTAATTTAGTCAACGTTTTTCCGGAAATGCTAGATTGGACCTTTCAAAAACAGGATTCTTTAGGTCATGAATTCTCAGCAGACTCTTTTAACATGCGGATTCACGGCAACAGGACAATGGTAGTTCTTCTTGGGCTAAACTACTAAGCCGACTAACAACTGTTACTCTAAAGGAGTTGGATACATATGTGCGCAGCAGTTACGCGGCGACAGCAGTTTCCCGGTTTTCTATTTTCTAGAGTTGAGATTTTTTATATGATACGGCCTCCATACGGGGCTGGTCAACGGCTGGTGTGTGGAAAAATACCTACACGTATTTCTCTGTATACTGCGGCTGCTTTGTTTGTATAAGTTGAAACTAGTCCTCTTCGGCGGAACCACATCTGGCCAATGATGAAATCCACACACCTGTTTCCCGTCTTTTCGTACCCCCCCCCGTGTTTCCCTTTCTACTGGCTGCGGAGTTTCGATTACTTGGCTTATTCGATAGCTCGTGGCAAAGATTTCGTGATAACGGTAGGTTTTCAGCATTCACTGACGTTCGCTGATGCGAGCTGATTGAGAAGGACAAAAAGCGCTCTCGCGTTTTTTCTGGTGTCTCGTTACATCCCGCTTCTTACACTCACAGCTGAATCGATCTTAAAAACAAGACAACAGTGAGTTGCATCCAATGCTCTTCGTGTAAAAAACGTCTGCGGAAGGTTCGTTAGCTGGTGGTGGATCCTGGCTGATAGTAGACGAAGAAGTTAATGCCGCTTGAGCGCCTTCTTGCCCTGATTTTAACACATAGAGAAAAAGCTCCTCCTTAGCAACACTTCCGAATATGCAAAGTCGTCGTGCACAGGTTCCTACGGTTGCTTGATCCTTTCATGCTATGGTACTTCGCCATATTCACGACCAAGGGATCTGCTCTATTTGTTGCAGCGTGATACTCTCGAAATCAACTACAATTATGGCCGTAGCCTTTTCCAAAAGCAGCATTTTCGCGGCCTTTTCGGCCTTTCGAAATAACACCTTCAAGGTTGGCTATTTGAGAAAACAAGGACATTTTTGAGTTCATTAGCTCAAGTTCTATCAGGCACCGTAAAAAATTGTCAAAAATGTCAAATTTCAACCGTATTTCACTCAGTTTTAATTTTGCTTCAAAATCGTACTCCATTGCGAATGGCGGTCGGCGACGAGTTGTCGGTCGCAAACCGGCGAAAAGCGTTGAATGCTTACAATTCCTCCAATTTGAGGTCTTTTGAGGAACGGTGGTACCGATTGATTCGTCTCTTCGAGATCTACGCAAGCATGTATACAACTTTACCAGGCCACATTTTCCCATTTGGCATTTTCGCAGCGGATGCTAAAATGACTGGAGCAGGCTCTTTGTGATTAGAGAAGCTTATTTTCTAGGGCTTGCATGTTCTCGGGGTATCTCAGGCATAGCGTAAAGTGCTCTGTCATGCCAGGGATCCTCCAAGAGTGCGCCGTAAACAATGCATATAGGATCGAACCCATCAATCGAGTGGACGCGACAGGTTTGGGAAGTTTTACCAGAAACTTCTAGCCGCCCTACTCAGGGAATGCTGTACTCTGCCCAGGCGAGACTTTCGAGTCCGCCACGCACAATGCATATTGGATCGAACCTATCAATCGAGTAGGCGCGACAGCTCGCAAATTGCACCCGCGGGTGTGTTCTGGGCACAACAATTCTGTTAAATTCAAATCTTTTCGTCTGCAACTTGAGGATGTTGTAGGCAGAAGAAAGTTCAAGCAGCGCGCTGAAACACGATGGCATAGCTTATGACTGGACAATGTTACAGCGGTGCGAAAAATGCAGATGAGGCTTGTGCGACCCAATTTTTTTCCGATTTCGGTCGACCACTGTGCGAAGACACGGCGCGCTAACTAACTAAAGGTGCGTAGGCGAACAACACACTTAAAGTACTTTACGATGACGTGCTCAATACTCTGCAGCTACCTAAACTGCCTTAGTCCCATCTGCCAATTTAGAGCGGCGAACGGCAGCGGTGAAGTTTCGTCCGCTCTTACTCGTCCATATTTGAGTTTTCTGCACTCAAAGCGCCAACATTCTGCTCAGCTCGAAAATCTCTATCGAACCGTATCAAACTTGGCCTAATTCGAAAATATCGATTCTTTGACAATTCCGCGTCGAGGACGAGGCCGCTTGAGGCTTCGGCAGACGGATGATGGTGTTATCGAAGCGATATTTTCGAACTTGGCCAAGTTTGATACCGTTCGATAGAGCTTTTCGTGCCGAATAGAAGGAAATTATTGCGAGCGTCAGAAACTCGAATGTGGGCGAGTAGTAGCGCAGGAAACATCAACGACTAAAAGTCCTCCGCCCTAAGATGGCAGATGGGGCTAGGACAGTTTAGGTAGCTGCAGAGCAGTGAGCACGTCATCGTAAAGCACTTTAAGTGTGCTGTTCGCCTACGCACCTTTAGTTAGTTAGCTCGCCGTGTCTTTGCGCAGTGGTCGACCGAAATCGAAAAAAAAATGGGTCGCAAAGCCTCACATGCATCTTTGCGTCGCTGTAACATAGCTTCTTTATGAGCTAAACCGGTGTGCAAGAACCTTGCGCTGCCTACAAAATCGTCGAGTAGCATCCGGAAAAAATCGAATGTGACAGAGTTCCACAGGGTGCGTTGACCTTGGCTCATTTCAAAAGTAAGGTCGCTAGATGAGAGACGTGAGAAGCAATTCCTCAATGCTTTCGAAGAGTCCTCTTCTTCGTTGTATCTACCACATCTACTTCGGCAGTTTCAGCTATAGGCTGGACTCAATCGAGTTCACTCCATAAAAAAAAACGTGGGAACTGATTACAATCGCAGCACATAATTCCGCACAAGTTTAGCTGCTCCGAAAATCTTATATGCCAATCTTGGGATGCTCCAAAACACTATCCCAATAACGTTGCCACATGGCCTACAGTCTGAATGACCTGGACGCGAAGCCGAACTCGACGTCGTTTATCAGCGTGAGCATCCAGAAGCAGCTCTTGTCACTTTACTATATTCTCAAAAAATGGGCACAGGGAACTGGCTCTTCTCATTGAGAGTCAACTCCTTGCGTAGTAAACTACAAGATTTTGTTGAGGATACATGTCCATGTGATGCATTTGACAGCCCGTACTTGAAAAAGTCAATGCTTTGATGAAGCTGGTGCCGAAACGATGATGAATCCATCATTTCCTGTCTGATTCGTTTCTGTCGAGAATGACCGGATGGCTGAGAGCGTAAGAACTAGAATGATGCGTCTATTGTGCACTCAACATCGCAGGCATTTTGAAAGGAATACTCTTATGGATGGGCATAAAAACGCCTGCAGAAATGTTGCTGGCTCTACTCTCATCAACACTCTTTCATTCGAAATTCGGAAATATGATATGAAGTTTTTCGTGGTGCCGACTCATACTCACACGGAACTTGTGTCAAAAAATTGCAGAAGGTCATGCTTAATTGGTTCTGCCACCTCACCTGTATCTGGCTATGGCTTCCACTCTTCCATAATTCCTAAAAAAGCTCACACATATGTATAAAGAAAGCAAAAAAATCACGATTTATTTTTATACACCATCTCTATAGTCTGTTTTTAGTGCACAAAGGTGGATGAATAATTTTACACAGACTACTGACCTGGCGGAGGTCCAGCAACTCTTGCATTCCTTCGGGTTGACCAACGAATAGCAGAGTGCACTGAATTTCCGTCTCCGTGTTCTGAATTCCGGCTTCCGCTCGTTCAAGCTCTTCCGTTCCGTGTTTTGTCTTCCGTGTTTTTTTCACTGGAAGGCGAAAACAGAAGAAACAGAGAAACTAGTTATGACCATCATTCCACACTACTAGGCCGGAAGCAGAATTCTGCTGCAGTCGGCCACGCTGCTATCAAGTTAAAGGAGAGCTCTTCCCTACTTGACGAATCCTACGGAGTATCTGTTCCTAGGTTCTACTATACGGTGGATGGTATGTCATCTTTATTATAGACTGACATATAGTATATGGCATACGGTGACTGGTGAGGGATAAGGGAAGGGAGGGGGAGGGAAGACATGCCCTCTGACAGGCTGCTGGCAGGAGCTGACGACTTCCCGGTCGGGGCGACGTAGACGAGACTCCAGTAGCCGGCTGCCGCTATCTGGCAGCAGGGCGTCGCTATCTGTAGCAGGGCGTTGTCACGGTCACGGTGCGGATTGGGGACAACCCGACAGCGGTGAACCCGGCGGCTTTTGACAGGGCGAAATGCTGGAAGGGGTCACTGTACGCAATACTGCGTACGTTTTTGCGGGAGGTATGAAGAATTGCACAGCTTGTTGCAGTCATTTCCCATTGTGCAGTTTTCTTTTTTCTTTGTTATCAAGCTGTTATTCGTAATTGCAGTTCGGAGTGGAGGACGGGTAGCTGTTTGTTCAAACAGTGGTGCAAGTCTAATGAGGGGGGTCCACCCTGACTTTTCTCCACAAAGTCCAGGAAATTTGATCTAAAATCTACCATCGCTCAGTATTGACAGCCCCATACAACGCTTTGTTTTGTAATAAATTATTTTTTGAACAGCATCGGTCTGTTCTACCCCTTCTATAAACAGAGCCAGGCCATTTCTGATGTAACTGGACATACATGTGTGCTGGCGCAAATGGGCTCGGAGGGAGTCAAAGTGCATTTTGCCCAGTTACGGGTAGGGCGGCAACAGAGTCTTGCTGGTGCGGCGGACACGCTATGACAACGGCGGGTGGTGCGGCGCCGCGGCGATTACTGTACGGAATACTGCGTACTTTTGAAGCAGTTGCAACCTCTAGGAATATCAGAGATGTAGTAAGCAAAATGCTTTTTGTTTTGTGAGGAAGCATTTTCTAAGCCAAGTTAAAAGTTCTTGAATGTAAACCCCGAAATCTAATAGAATACTCCTTATAACTCAACACTTCTGTACCATTTTGCGCTTGCTCTCACTTCTGTCGTCCTACCTCCACTAAATGTTCCTCGGTTGACAAGCAGCTCGGAAATAATGTGGTAGCCCTTGTGATGACAGCATTTCCTCCGACGTCTTGTTGAGTCCGGGAGGTCTGTCCGATGCAGTTATAGCTCATACTAAAAAGAGCGGTCTGTTTTGTTGTTGCATTTCTGTGCAAGGGCCTTCCCTAAACCTCACACGGCTAACTTTTAGCTGGAATGCCACGAAGATTTCTAGTGCAATTAAGGCTTCATAATATCGTGCTGGGCGCGTGTACCGCAGTCGGAGGAGGCGCTGACTGTCGTGTGCACCCGATACCAGGTCCTTGGCTCGGATTTCCCGCCTAGGCCGACCAAGCCTTCCATCCCTCCGGGGTCGGTAAATTGGTACCAGACGTGTCTGGGAAGGATAAAGCGCTGACTTGTTCATCGGCTGGCTACCGCAAGTCATTATATGGCCAAATACGCATTCGTATCGTGCTGGCGCATCCCAAAAGGGATTGAGTGACGCCGTCCTTTATCCTTTTCAATATCGTGCTAAGGTTTATTTTTGCGTTACGCTTTGAGTGCAGGATTATATACGCCTCCTTTTGTTGACACTAACGGTGATTATACCGTTGGTTGTCAAGCTCCTTCATGGACAGAAATTATGCACCAATCTACAGTGCGTTTCAAATGTATGTATCCACTCCAAAACTTGTGTGTGTGTGTGGAATGCCCCATGCACTCGCCTGAAATTTGGCCTTTTTGATTTGCTTGGTTGTGTTCGTTTTTGTTGAATGCTTGTTATAATTTCCTCACAATGTGGCCGTTTTTATTGATTTGTGTTTTTAAGATTTAAAAGTTTGAAAATACACTGCGGCTTGCGAAAAATGCAGGGTATCATGAAAAATGCAGGTATTATTTGAACAGTTCTAACATTACTGTTAGTGAGGCTTTTGAAGATGTTTGAAACCCATATTAAAGCACAGGCTAACTAGATGTCTGACACGTACAAATAGTCGAGATTTCGCCATGACCCCCACTGAAATCTTGCATTTCAGACTCGATTGATTGCGCATGGGCTGAATATTTGCTACAGTTTTGTTATGCTTAGCCAGATTAACCTGTGCTGTGCTTCTTTTAGCTTCTCGAACTTGAAAATTACGTAAATGACACATGACGTAAAAATTTATTAATTGTACAATCTAAATGTGAGTAGGAGCTCTATTTTTCCAAGTCGGATTCTGTGAACTGGTGAAGCAACACTCAAGTTGAATGGAGAGGTTACTCGGCATAATTGCAGCTACTGGGCGACGGAAAACGTTAAAAGAAGCAAAGAACGAGTTAATCTGGCTAAGTAGTAACATGATTGTATCAAGCCCTCAGCCCATGCACAATCAATCGAGTCAGAAATGCAAGCTATCAGGCGGGGGCATGGCTCAATCTTGGCTATTTGCAGTCCATAGAAATTCCATCCCGTTACCCTGCTCTTTTATATGAGTCCTAAAATCTTTAAAAGCTTCACTAGCAGCGATGTTAGAACCTTTCAAACAGTAGCTGCATTTTTTAGGATGTGTTGCATTTTTCGCAAGCTGTAGTGTTCTTAAAGTACTAAACTTTAAAAGAAGCGCAAATCGATCGATACGGCCAGTTTGTGAAGTCATTTTAACAAGTATTTAACCTCAATCGATACCTCTCATATGTCAGAAAAACTTTCTAAACGGTGTACACATTTCTTTGAGACACCCTGTGTTTAGCATCAATCGTAGGTCTGGCAGCATCAGCGTTCCCACCTTCGCTGCCAGGACGTTAGGCGTTGCAGCACGATGTAATCACATCGTGCTGCAACGCCTAACGTCCTAACGTAATCACAAACGCTCAATCTATGTCTAATATGAATAGGCTAGCGCTTTACTTTTAATATATATAGAGGGTCTGTCAAAACAAAACACCTGCTCTTTAATTTCTCTCACAAAATACCTACACCCTCTTGAAAATTGAAAAAAATCCTTTGCAGCAGAAGAAACAGGTCGGTTTATAGAAATAAACTAGAATTTCAGACAACAAGCTTTATCTTTTATCATGATAGCTGAGAAAGATTGCTCCTTTCTCGACGTCGCGAGAGTGAACTCTTTAGGGTAGGCTGGCCTTTGAAAAATGCAAGACTACAATGGAAAAAATCGTATCTGTGACACAACAAGATAACGTTTTGGATCTATCAAAAATTTGGCAGTGTGTTATAGTCCGCCTGATAGAAATAGCGCTGTGAGCCCAAATCAGTCGAGAAATTGGAAACTTCCGAAACTATTTCGGAATACATGGGTGGGTTCATTAATGTCCTGTTCAGCTCAGCAGGGACTCGATATGGTGTGCTCAGCTATAAAGTAGTAGTAAGATGTTTTCGATTACATAAGCTCAAAAAGTGTAAAAACGCTAATGTTGTAGGAAGAGTCACCATTGCTTAATTTATCCGCGTTTATTTTGTGGAACTTAACACTAGAAATAGTTTTAAATCTAAACGCGTGGTATGAGCGAGCAGAAGAGCCCTCGATAACAGTGAATATTGACACCTTATCCTTGATCCGGAACGTAGGAAATTCGACCTCGTGTCCGATCTTGGGTGAGAGTAGGCTCTGTTTATAACACACAATCCTTGGTCTCAGAATTAGTTACTTAAAATAGGAATCGCACTAAATGATTACCAGCAAATTTAGAAGCAAATCTTCGATCGCGATTGAAATTCCAAACACAATTTAGAAAAACCAGAAGAGCTGCCAAAGCTGAGATCGGAAATAGAGTAACTATCCTAGTCGCTTCCTCTCTTACAATTGACTTATTCTTAGGTCGGAGTAGCATATTTTCTCAAGGTCTTTAACAAAGGTGCGAGGAAGGAAGGCCGGCGACCTAGGACGAGCGCTGGACTACGGTTGATTATTAGTCTGGGCTCGGCTGAGCTCGCCCCAGAATTCAACCAAGGGTAGAAAAATGAACCACTTCGGATCAACACAATAATACTTCAGAAGAAAGCTGCTTATCCAATGAAGACAACTAACAAATTTGTTTTTCAAAAGAGAGAGAAGGAAAGGAGCAGGAGGGATGAATAGAAAGAATTAACATATCCCATGTGCGACTGTCCTTGAATCTCGGCATGTCTTAGAACAGTATGGCAGGTAGTCGTCGAGCTGTCGTGCCAAGATTGATATCGAACGTTTATTCGGCTTACGTTTCGGCGTAACCGCCTTCTTCAGAGCCTGGAAAAGACAAGGGGAGTTAGAGAAATTACCCGTCCAAGAGTCATTTCAAGTTTTAGCCATCTCAAAAGCTAATGGGAGAAAGAGACGAACCACGAGGGAGACAGCCCAACTGACCTTATGTAAACAGCCGAAGGCTGTGGAGTCACCCTTCAGATGGAGATAAATGTGGGTGAATGAGGTCCTCCCTTCGGGTCAGCCCCTCAGCGACCTTCCGGCTGGCGCCCCCCCCCCGGGTCAAGCCCACAGAGGTCGGCAAATGGAGCCAACTCCTGGGTTATGGCCACCCGTTCCTCCTTCCTATTGATTGCGGGGTTCTTGAACGCAATCCACAGCGCCTCCAAGGCCTTGCGCGCTGCGATGTCGACCTCGCGAGCCAGGATCGTCACCGCCACTCCAACCACTGCGCCACTATGACTTCGCAGCCTGTGCTCCCCCAAGGGTGTGGGACTTTGCACCTGTTGAGCCCATCCACATGCTCCTTCACCCTTACCCAAAGTGGTCTGCCCGTCTCACCAACGTATTCCTCCTTGCATTCAATGCAAGCTATGAGGTATACTGTTCCTGAAACCCTACAGTCGCCTTCCCTGCCGAATGGGCAGACCACACAGGAGGGCGTTTCACAAGCGCAGTCATAAAGACGGTTCCTCACCAGTTGCGCCTTGAGGTTAGCCGGAGGCACCTCAACGACCCTAACGATGTCACCCAGGTCAGCCTTACGAACGCATTCCCGTACTTGAGCACTGAGAGCGTCCGAGATAAAAGGTACCGTGAAGGCGATTTGACCACGCAATTCTGCCCTTTGTATTCGTGCTGGTGCCCGTGGTTGACGGCCTTTGGGCATGTTGTGGGCAACATACCCGTTGGATAGGGCAATGCGAGATGCCATCTCCCTAGATGAGGACTTGAACTCGCTATTCGAGGACACCAGAGCAGCTGTTTGGAACATATTCCGGACAATGGCCCTCTTAGTACTATCTGGGTGTGCGGAACGATAGTGTACAATGATGTTCTTGTTGCTGGGCTTCCGGTACCACCTAGTTTGGAAGGTGTTCCTAGAGAGACGAATTTCCACGTTGAGGAACGGCAACCAGTGACTTGTCGGTTTCTCCCTTGTGAGCTTAATATGCTCAGCCTGATGGTTAAGCAACTCGAAGCAGGCATCCATTTCGCTCTGCGTGGGACATACGATGAAACAGTCATCTATATACCGACAATACAGCAAAGGTCTGCGTTCCATTACGGGTCTCTCTATTTTTGACATGTACGCTATAGCTAGCACCGGAGCCAAGCGTTGACCCATAGCTAGGCCTCTAACCTGCCTGTAGTACTGTTTGGACCACTTGAATATGTTGC
>OX377206.1:286949-319333 GCA_947396885.1 Heligmosomoides polygyrus polygyrus | reverse complement strand
AAGAACATACAAGACCGGGCAGACGGGATGCTCAGGGTAAGGGTGAAGGAGCATGTGGATGGGCTCAACAGGTGCAAAGTCGCCACACCCTTGGGGGAGAACAGGCTGCGAAGTCATAGTGGCGCAGTGGTTGGAGTGGTGGTGACGATCCTGGCTCGCGAGGTCGACATCGCAGCGCGCAAGGCCTTGGAGGCGCTGTGGATTGCGTTCAAGAACCCCGCAATCAATAGGAAGGAGGAACGGGTGGCCATAACCCAGGAGTTGGCTCCATTTGCCGACCTCTGTGGGCTTGACCCGGGGGGGGGGGGGCGCCAGCCGGAAGGTCGCTGAGGGGCTGACCCGAAGGGAGGACCTCATTCACCCACATTTATCTCCATCTGAAGGGTGACTCCACAGCCTTCGGCTGTTTACATAAGGTCAGTTGGGCTGTCTCCCTCGTGGTTCGTCTCTTTCTCCCATTAGCTTTTGAGATGGCTAAAACTTGAAATGACTCTTGGACGGGTAATTTCTCTAACTCCCCTTGTCTTTTCCAGGCTCTGAAGAAGGCGGTTACGCCGAAACGTAAGCCGAATAAACGTTCGATATCAATCTTGGCACGACAGCTCGACGACTACCTGCCATACTGTTCAAAGAATTAACATCTTTTTGAAAAGTGGGCACTTGGGAAGAGTCATGAGCCTCCTCTGAGACGTCCTATTTTCTTGCTTTGCCACATTGTTGAACTCGAACATGTCTACTGTACAACGAAAACAGTCTGACTTCTCAGCCTTCAGCACAAATTAGTTTCGGTCCTTCAAAAATGAGAAAAATCCAACATGAAACTGCGACATAGAGTGGATTTGAGGCAGCAAATTACACTCCTTTTGCCTGCTATTGGATACGCTTTCTAATAGCGGTATAGCAGAACTTTACTTTGACCTTTATGAACTCTATGCCAATAGGATACAAGGAAGACCAGAAAACGTGTTCCTAAAATCGACGAAATAGTGTATTTGAACTAACTAAACAGTATTTTCGGTTCACCAGAACACTGCTCACCATAGAAACGCTTATAATAATGAATTGAAATCGCCATTATCTAGTGCAGTGGAAAAAGTGGAGTTTTACTGTTCTTTAGTTTTTGCTTTAAAAATACGCTTTTGAGTGCCAGAATGGTAGGTAAAATGCGCGGCGCAAACCAAAGTCCTTTACAAGGTATTCAGTATGAGATGTGGCCTTACCCCAGAATTCGAACTGTCCTCTCACAATAAGGTTGGCCTTTAAGAAGTAACTGAGTTCTACGTAAGTTCTACGAAGAATATCAAGGAGAATTGCGAGTCTTTTCATGAGCACCTATCGTGGTCATTTGGCAGTCGTCAGGTACTGTTTAGCATTTCGAAAGACCTCTCTAAATTGGTGAGATCTGCACTGTCGTTGGAAAGACGATTGCTGGGTGCTTCTGCAGTCTTAGTGGTACAGCATACTGCCACCACTTATCAAAAGGGAAAAGGTCCTTAGGAGGGTAATAATCTCGAAGAAGGGGGAGGCGTCGTCAACTACCGTAGACCTTGGGCCAGTACCATAACCCTCAAAAACCCGGATTTTTTCCTCAGAATTGGTTGACAGTTCCTACACCATCGGATAGGGAATTTGATTCCCATTCCAAACATGGGGATGCTTTCAGAGACGGATCATTTTGAAGCAGGTTATTGCAAAGCGACGCTTTCTCCCCTGGAACGGCGCAAAAACGCGCCCTTGCGCCGAATGGACAAAAGATAGGGCTGGTATTGTATATGGCGCAAACTGTATGTTGAGTGCATGAGGACCGGTTGGCTTCCTCACCATGCAATTGGAATCGCTTCCTTAACTAAGGGAATAGGACCGTTATAGTCATTTCAGGAGATTTCATACGTTATGGCTCCTAAATGGCTGTTGAAATTCGAAGAAAGCAGATTCGGTGACGAACCTGTATGACCCGAAAAGAGTTTGTTGGAAAAAGCCGAGAGGACACGCTATGACGGCGAGAAAGCCTACGTGTCTTTCCGTTGAGAACAAACACAAAGCCGTAAAAAGATTCTGAACCCATCCTACATGCGTTTTTCAGCAATAATTCTGCATCACCTTCATTCCGTTATTCGTCTTCCGCCTTTGCTAAAAAAATTTCTTCCGCGCGTCCCTGCTTAAGCTGCAGGCAGCAGCTTGGGCTTAACAGCGAAGGTGTTCGAGAGGAATAAAGCGTTGACGTGGTAAATACCTAACCCAGGGTTCAATTCTATAAGACAAAACGAATCCCCAAACACTGACGCTTATTAGCTGTCATCCTACGGTAAATGTGTCTACTAAGTGCCTCGCATGTAGAATTATGTGACTGATTTCTGTCACTTTTACTTTGTTCGCTTACAAAACGACATGGAGAAATGCAGTGTCGTGAGAAGGTGAAGCTTTTTTGGTTCTTTGACCTAGTGCAGTCTTGAAACATCCCGGATGGAGCGTGAAGGTGGAGGTCATCAAAGGTACATGATCTGGGAGAAGTACCCAATAAAGAACTCCAAGGGACAGATTCATCAACGATACCGCTGGTATCATCTCACCGCGGATTCACCACACCGCCCTATGTACGTAGTATGCGATACAGAGAGATACAGAGATACAGACACGACAACCGATATATCGTTACCGGCCGGTGAGCGGTTGATGAATCTGGCCCCAGGAAGCTACTTTCCTTCCTGCAATTTACAATTCTTCTTCATTGTCACAGATTGCGTGATAGCACAGCCGGAGGAGGCGCTGCTGTCACGTGCACCCTGAGTCAAGCTCCTTGGTACGGGTCTGGCTGAGGCCAACCGAGTCGCCATCCCTTCGGGATCGGTGAATTGCTGCCAGCCTTGTCTATGAAGAATTAATGATGAATTGTCACTGTAATTCAGTGTATAGAAGAAGTACGCAAAAAAAATCGCTTCCAAGATGTTCTCCGAAATGTTATAGAATGCGTAGCGCATCGGACGGAGCTGATTAATATTTTCCTTTATGTAACTTCATTTATTTATCACACAAACTTTCGCTATGGCATTCCTGAGTTGCTGTGGGTTTCAGTGGGAAGCAATGAAACGATCTCAGGTCGACAAAGCTTTTACATTCTTAAAGGTCGTGCATATCAAAGCTGGATGTTAACGTCTCCGCGCTACTCGTGGGTAAGCTTTTTTCAGTGTCATCTTAATATTGTAGTTTCGTTATTGTCGTGTAACACTGAAATAGAGTGCATGTAGCGGAGCATGGAGTGAACCGTTTGCATGCGTACAAATCGGTTCGGGTTTAATTCCGAGCTGGAAACAATGGGCTCCTCCGTCCTTAAGAGATGGAAGATTAACTGACTTGTGGGGAAAGCAGTGTTTTTTTTTGTACATTAGTCCACACTGCCTCTGTGAGGCTGTTTATGGATGACTCTTAGACGACTAGACAGATGGGGCCACAGCGAATCCTTTCTCTTTTTTGCCACCTGGAAGTGCACAAATTTAGCAGTCCATCTCATGAAGGTATGATCACAGTGGATATTGCTTTGATCTCGGTGTTCGTAGGACATACATCAAGAAAATGGAAAAGCGTACTGAAACATAGTCTGTAAAGTGGAGATTATGAGATTGAATTGGGCGATTTGGTGTTTGTTTAGAGCACTTCAGAAATTCTGATGATTTGGGTTTCAACTTAATTCGAAAGCCTGGTATTTTGTTTGTAAACATCTTGATGAACATTGGTGTGAATATGGACGTAAATATCCTTAAAGGGGACATGTCCCGAAGGAGCACAGCACTGAGAAGTGGGAAGTGCGTGCACGCTCGGCACCCTGATTCCCTGGAGGTACGGTCGGTTGGTTATGATTCTTCGAGATATCCTCGCGAATACAAGCTAAGAACTTTGCAGGACTAGACTAGGGAAGTGATGGCGGCTTTGATGCTAGTGCTCTATTGATCTATAGGGTTGTTTGTAGGGTGAAAGTACAATGAATTGCGTATTTTTGAGTATCTAGTGGTGTTGTAAGTCGCCGTCTAAGAACATCTCAAAAGAACGTGGCCTGTCTGATCTGATGACCGTGTTTTCCTAATCTAATCATGTTATGTTATGTTTGCCTTCTGGTTTTTCGGTGGTGAGGTGACAGCTCTTCGTCGGAGCGTAAAGCCAGATAAGAGGAAGCTATAGCCATTGAAGCGCACACAGAAACACACACACACACTTCATTTCACTGGAATACTTGAATGCTTTTGTCTTTGCGAACTTCTCATACGATCTAGAACCTCCTGAATAGTAGGATTGTTTGTCAACGATGGCAAGGGAGCCGTTGGCCAGATAATTGATGGGATCGTTTCCCGTTCAACGGCATTCGCTGCGACTCCGTCGGCTCGGCTGCTCAGCAGAGCCTCCGGCGTCGTTCGGTCCTTTTTCTCGATATTCGCGGTTCGCTTCTCGCTGTCGCTATGTTCGATGCGTGGGAAGCAGCGGGTGAGGAGTCGCCCAGTAGCTGGTTGTGTATCCCAACTGCGTACTACTTAGTACCTGATTGTCTTGCGTTCTCTCGACGTCGACGTTGTTGTCCTTCTTGCCTGTGTGCTCGTCACCCGCCTCGTCCGGACGAACCACCAACGACTCGCATGCGCTATCTATACACATTCGAACACACAGAAGTACACACAAGCACAATTGTCTTAGCTAGCCATCGTGTGCACGACAGGTAGACGCAGACCCCGGCTGTTGCCGACGGCCTGCTTCCGGAGATGCATGTGCCCGACGGTGAGTCGGCGGCCGACATTGCGTCAGTTGCCACCGCCCTCTCTCCGGCTCAGTTGCGCGCTGCTGCCACATGCACCCGCTCTCGGTCTCGTCCACGAGTCCTCCTTCTTGCTCGTCCTCAGGACACCTTTTTAACCGCTTGTAGGTGACGCTACATCACTCGCGCGGTGTTTCTCTTTCCCAGCTGGTCTTGCCGTCAGATGTTTGTTTTATTGCTGGTTTAGAGGCACCTTCCACACCTCATCTGGTCGAGGAGTACTTTTATCTCTGTAGAGCTCAGAAGGTTTTCCACTGGCTCAGGATAATCATTAAATTAGGAGAGCACTCGAATCCTCAGGTTTTCTTGCGATCATTTCCAAAAACTTCGGGTAGGAGTTCAAGCAGGCTCTAAGGACGTTCTCAAATTTTACTGGAAATTACAGGAATACAGCCAACAGTTGCAGATAAATACAAGAGCGTACATTGTGAAAGAAGAAAAGACTCAACTTATTTTGTAGGAGCTGTATGTAGAAGTATGATCCAGTTGTTTCCTATTAAAACAGACTTCTTTAAGAATGTGCTTTTCTTCATGCTTAACGGCATGTTCAGCTGATTATATGCAGGTTGGAGGAACTTATTTAAAAGGGAGAAGAGCGGATATAGCACAGTAGCTACCGCATCATATTTTCTAAAAAAAAGTAAGGCTAACGATCACGTGAAAAAATAGCCTGCTAGAAAATGATACTCAAAGGGTTCGTTGTAGAAGTGCCATAATGTGGATTACTGTAAAAAAAGTGAAGTTCTTCAAAGGTAGGAGTCTCCAGTGGAGCTGCCGAAGACGATGTTGTGAAGCGGCTAATTATTTTAATAATCCCTGAGAACTGCGAGTCTCTTGCTAAAATTAAATGAGCTTGCATAATTCTATTGCGCTCTATTTGTAGCGTCAAGTTTAGTAGTATACTGCTTTATAGACCTGAAGCGATTCTCATAAATATGGAAGAGATGGCAGAACTGTATGAGTAGGCTAGTTAGGCCGCTAATCAGTTAATTTGTTCACAAAGGTAGCGGACGTCTAGTTAAAGACACGTTAATTTGACAAAATAAAATTTAAACAGTTATGTGGTGGTAATTCCGAAATTATTTACCCACCTGTTTGTTATATTATGTTGAAGTTCCGGAAGTCTTTAAAAGCGAGAATAGGAAATAGGACTGCCTGAATAGGCTCAAGCGACGGTATACTAGCTTTACATTTGTGTTACTGCTTTTCTTTGGATGTTTTCATTAGTACTGTGCGAAGAGTTTTATAGAGGATTTGTAAGATTCTGAGGCCAAGTTGGGTTTTCACCAAGCAAGCAGTCCTGGTCAAAAGTGGTGGTGCAAGACGCATTTGGAGAAGGCGAACACCTTGCTTGAATCAAGGTTCTAGGTTCGATTTCCGTCCTGGCCAACAAGCTTTCCATCCCTGAGAGATCAGTGAATTGGGAGCAGAGTTGTTTGAGAAGAATGAAAACATGGACGTGTGCATCAGCTGGTCGCCACAAATTATTATGCAGACCAAATACGCATTCTCATCGCTTTCACGCTACCAAGTAGTCATAGAGTGTGTGGCGCATTGCATAAGCGGATCGACGAGCAATCACTTTTATCTCATATAGTGGAGCAGAAAAGGCTGGGACAAGGTGGTTGTGGCAAGCATCTGACCTCATAATCATAGTTTCGGAATGGCTCACATGCCTATCGCGCTAACTCAGACCTCCATACTCCTGCTAGCGTCGACCAACCCAGAAATAAGGCTCAGAGCTATAAATCCCTGCGAGAGTGCTGTGTCGGCACAGCGTCGGACGTCCAAAGGCTTTTGCTCAGGTTTAAATGCCCGTAAAGTCATTTGCTGTCTTTTAGGGTTACGCGACTTGCGCTTCTCGACAAACAACTGCCAGAAAGAGCACTGCACGCCGCTTTGACCACAGCTCCCTCCAGCAGGAAGATCTTCCTTGGTGGAGAATTTGAGATTTATTGCCTTCTTATGGCATAGATCCTCGTTGATAACGTTGGACTAAGTCGAATGTTTCGGAAGACCTCGATCGAGGCGAAGAATTGTTCGACTTGGCTCTACTGTAGGTACGCTCCTGCGACTTAACAGTTTCACCTAGGACACGCGATCGCAAGGATACGAGATCTTCTAGCTGTACTACGATGTGCCAGCCGTTTGAGGATAAGCCGACCGACCCAGGTTCAAAGTCTCGATTTGGTTCTGCCAGAGAAAGGCAAGTGAGCACGCCCCTCTGAGACCTAATTTGAGCTTCTCTTCCCAATTATGTTTCTGGACTTGGGAAATTACGAAAGAATTGAAGGGCAGTTTCGTCATGGGAGGACGTTATCTGCAGGGTCGGCTGACAATGAATACGCTTTCAGGAGCTCGTTTTCAAAGTCATCGATCCTGGTGAAAGATAGCGGGATTAGCCCTTTTCAGAGCAGTGCGACTGCGCGTTCTCCAGTGCCGAGCATTGTCGAGACCTCGCAGATTGCTGGCCCCTGTCCAACGGACCACCGTGCTCCCTCTTAGTCCCATTCTCTCTCTGTCGCTGTTGTGTAACACTGAGGCTTTTCGTCTCACTTCACGCAACGCTTCGAACAGAATATCCTGCGAAATACTCTTGTTACTACGTGCAAATAGCATTTTCAGCAGCACTCTTCGCAGTTTTAATGACTATGAAATAATTGATAAAGCTTGCCGGATGAGGCAGTCGAAAACGTGGAGCAGTTTTAACTGCATACTGGATTCACGACTCGACATCAGCTTGAAGTGAGACGAAAAGCCTCAGCCTCAGCTTGAGTCAGAGTGCTCGCATATGTACCACTTCCGTTACTTATTGGACACCACTTTTATCAAACTGAACATCTTGCAAATCGAAACAAACGTCTCCCAAAAAGTAAAAGTTAAAATGAACAAATGTCAGCAAAACAGCAGTATCGTCTCGCCACCTTTTTTTCAGACGAGCCACAATGTTACAACAACATCTCCTTTGCTGCTGGTCAGTGAGGAAGGGAACGTTATAGCTTTTAGGAAATTTAATTTTTTTCTAAATTAAATTAGGGGCTTTCCAAAGACACAAGTGTTGTTTTAGGAAAACTTGGTATGAATTTCTTTGAGAATTTTTTGTTCATCTGCTCCAAATGGTGAAAGGCTTGTTTAAAATTTTATAAAAAATTATTTTGCGATCAATGATAATTGGTTTATTTTAAAGGGTAAAGAAGCAGCAATTTTTGGGTAATTTATAAGAAGAGATTACGCCATGCACTTGTCTAGCTATTTGTGATTTCTATTTGATTGATAGTGTAAATGCTGCTCAAATGAGTCTGGGAGTGGAAGTATGCATGTCCTTTGCTATTGTTTTATCTATTGTGACGTATATTTTTGAGCACCACACAGTCAAAATTTTCGGTCTCGATACATTGAGCATTGCGAAGTTCTTGACAAGTGCTGACGACGGTACTGCGACAAGTGCGATCTCTTCTCATCAGGCGCCAAAGATTGCAGTTTTTATCCTTAGAACGTGTTTCAATTTGTTGTTGGATCTAAAACGATAAAAATTATAAAACCTAAAGCTCTGTACTCTTTTGAGGCAGGTGAGCTATAAATTTTCTAAAAATGTGATAGTAAATCTTCTTTAGTAAACTTTTGACCCTTTTCGACTTTTTCGGAAAGTGCTTAGTTCATTCTGAAAGAGGCTTGATTTAATTTGTAAAATGTTCGATTTGATTTCAAAAGCTTCCAGCTTGCTTTCAATAGTGTCCAGTTGAAATGTGAAAATCTCCATTCCCTTCCTTGTTCCATGCGCTTCGTATGAAAGAGTTTTAAACGCCATTCAAAAGGCAAAGCAAACCGAAAATATCGTATGCACATTCGCAATTCACAAGAGAAATTGTAGAACGGGAACAACTAGCACGTCTACTGTTGTTCTAGAATTCAGATTTTAAGCAGCGATTCCTCGTCAAAGCTCTCCTTTCTTTTGTAACAAAATGACAACTAACGAGAAATTTTGCTAGAGAAATACGATCAGGTTTTTTTATAGGCGGCGGAATGAGGGAAGCAACGACGAGGCAACAGGGTTGACCCCTTTTTAAACTCACTATGAGCAACAGAGTGCCCTTTATTCCATTGTCCTCCTCTATAATCACATATGTATAAAAGAGTTTAACCGTCGATGACGTTTGGGAATCCCTCAGCGCTTCGCCGTATCGCGCGCGGAAGAAGTTTCTAGTTCAACATGGGATGATGCCACGCCAAAGCGAAGCCAAAGCAAACAGCTGAACAACAACAGCGAAGCTAAGGCTGCTGGTGCTCAACACCATGACGGGTGATTCTAAGCGTCGGGATTCAGAAGACGTAAAGATGGTACCACTAGGGGGGGGGGGGGGACAGCAAGGTGGGACCAGTACAAGGGGGACCAGTAAGGGATGGACCAGTAAATGAGGACGAGTAAGAGGGGGGTGGGGGGACGTCGTCCAACGTGAGTGGCGAATTACGTGACGGTGATCGCCGTTGGTAGGGTTCGCAACATGGGGGAGGACAATCAAATCGATCGATATTGTCGATTTCCTAACAGGTAATCTCGGTTTTCTCTCAGATTTAACCCATAGTGCGTGAATTGCTACCAGATTTGTCTAGAGAGGATAAAGCATAGCTAGTCCATTGGATGACTGGCTGGTAAGCCATTGTGTAGGCCATTTACGCATTAAAGTCATCTCGACGATGTAAGCAGAACGCATGGCGTGACCTGCAAAGTACTGGTTAGCGCAGACCATCACCCTTCACTTTTTATAGAACACAACCTTATCGTCGATTTCTGCTCAGATCGGTTGCCTAGATAGCAATTAGAATGTTGATAGTTTTTCTATCGTAACCTCATTGTCGTTAACAACAGTGTTCAACCTCTACAGATGCAGATGTGATGTACTACTAATACTCTAACTTCCAGTAAGAGGGAGCGTGCTCAAAATGATCCGCTGGCGGCGATTCATTGCAGCCGTCTCTACTGAAGCATTCGAGCGCGAACCCGCACGACGTGCGAAGGGTCAGCTACGAGGAGAGTTTTGATCTACAACAACTCTCGGCTGCAGCAAAGAGGGAACACATCGAGAAGGTGCGGAGAGACTCGATTGAGAGCTGTTCATCTAGGCCTTGAGCACTCCTTCCCTTCAAGAACATTTGTATATAGAGTCGGTTTCGGGAGGGCTAGGATCTGAATTGCTTCTGGGAGTATTTATGCCGCACGCTGTAATTGCACTTATCTGTTCTCGAAGTGCATGAATGTGCTCGTGCATATGAGTAGAGGAGTGGTCAGTGGCACATATGTCCACATGCAAACCGAATTACACGATTACGCGAGCACAGACGGACGCCGCCGTCGCCGACCGCATCGCGTGCACGTACAATATCGGCAGGGCGCGGCAGTGCGCGGCGACGGCAAACGCGAATCGGGCAGTTACCACGTTTACGATCTTCCTGGTCTTGCCGCTGGATCTCGACTGGCAGAAAAAGTCCGGATGCGGTTGGTCGGACCTTTAATCATAGGAATGAGCTGCACTGAGTCATGTGCTATGCTTTCTCGGTAGCTTGCAATCTTTACACAACCATACCCTCCGCCCACTGTTCGCTCCGTCCAAACGGGTAAGGTTGCTGTGCGATGATACCGCGCCGCGCGTTGCTGAACTGTTAATGTTGGAGTGTCGTCTCCAACAAGCCAGAGCTGTGTTTGATTGATGGTGGTAGGGGTGCGTCATTCCCTAGAGAATTAAGAAGTGAAAAGGGAGATATACCTCAATTGCTGTTCCCTTCCATCGGTACGGAAATTTTCTGGTAGCCATATCCGAAATACAATAATGTAATAAAGGTCACGCGGACCTAAACATGGTGTCTCGTTCGGAATAGGTAGTTCTTTAGAAGAAGAGCCTCATTGGTTCTCGACGACTAGATGAGACCTAGTAATGGCAGGTAGTTAATGGTAGCTAACCAAAGTAACTACTCTGCTCTCGAAAAAAAAACACACACACAAGTACTATGGGAATGAGGCCATATTTCAAAAAGAATTGTTGCGACCGCTAACCCCTTCACCATTCAGTGCTTAATTTCTAAAACTTTCCTTCAGTGTGTTTTTATTAGTATACCAGACGTTCAACGGCCTGCCGGCCGCCAAACGTCTGGTTGGGGCTTCGCCCCAAACCCGGGGAATAGAACACCCCGAACGTCTTCTTCTCCTCTTTAGCCCTTCTCTCATTCATCAAAAAACTGGTTTTGCCATATAGAATGGTATAGCGGAATAGGGCAAAACAGGTCCATCACCTTCACTGGACCACCCTTAACTGGTCCCTTATCACTGGTTCCCCTTTATTGTCAGCTCTTTTCCGGTTCACCCTTCACTGGTTCCCCCCCCCCCCTTCGTCGGTCCCTACTCTCGCTCCCACCTTCATTGGACCTCCCCTTACTGGTCCCTCTTTGCTGGTCATCCTATCCTTCACCGATTCCCATCACTGGTCCCACCCTCGCTGGTCCCCCTTTTATTCATCAACCCTTTTCCGGTCCCCCTTCACTGAACCCCTTCCCCCCATTCACCGGTCCCCATTACTGGTACCTTCCTCACCGGTTCCCATTGCTGGTCCCACCTTCACTGGTCCCTCCTTTATTTGTCAACCTTTTACCGGTCCCCCTTACTGGAACCCCATCCTTCACCGGTCCCTCATTACTGGTCCCACCTTCACTGGTAACACATCGTCTAAATCCGTAACCCTCGCGCGACAACGGTGACACCTCTTCTGAACCCGGACGCCTGTTGAACAACGTCGGTGACATGTGTTCTCAACCTGAACGTGCATTGCGCGACATCGGTGACACGTCGTCTGAGTCTGGAAGGCCTTTCGCGAGATTGGTGACACCTCTTCTGAATCCAGGCACCTGATGAACGACGTCGGTGACATGTTTTCCAAGTCGGGCCTGCTTTGCGCGACATCAGTGACACGTCGTCTGAATCCGAACACCCCTTGCGCGACATCGGTGACACCTCTTCTCATCCTTAACGTCCTTTGCGCGACATTGGTCACACGCAACATCCCGATATCGTGGCATGCGTTGAGAATGCACTGCGACGTGGATATTTCAAGGTGATATAGCGGAGGCGGCGCGCGATTCAGGAGCGCTGATAGAGTAATGGGTTAACATCCTGCCTGGAGGGTAGAGGGTGCGGTCCATGTCCTGCCTGAGTTTTGATGGCGGCAAAAGATATTGTAACATCAAGTTACAGAGTTTTGTTGTTGATCACTTCTAACTTTCTTCTGGTACTCGTTATTCCTCACACATATTTGTCATACATATTCATATATATGCATATTAATGTGGTCCTGCCCTCAGAGAGTATTTCTGAGGACAGGACCACATCAGGATCATAAAAACCGTTGTCAAACTGCATTCGCATCAATCTGTTGAAGTAGAATGTATGGCGCATCCCACCAACAATTTGACTAACGCCTTTTTAAGCAGTTCTTTTGGGCTCGAGAATCCCCAAAAGCATTTTCAGGTCTTAATGCTTGGCCCAGGTTTTCAAGCCGGTGTTTTTAGGCTGAGTTTTCATATATTATAGACACACTGTACTAGTATATGTATTACTAATGATGTAAATATTAGGTTGATCGAAACGTCTTGCAACACTTTACGCTACTGAATGGTAAATTTGTTAAAGCTCTTACAGTATTGGTATTGTGTGGTGACGCCACAGTACATTCTCGAAGCTTCATACTATATGAGGCCTCGTCGAGTACTAATACAGCAACAATGTCAACGAGAAGCAGCATCCTACGACCTATCGTCTACTACGAATTTCTGCAAGGCCATTCCGCAAGGACTGCAGCTTCCAACATCTGCGCTGCATTCAAGGAGGAAGTCATTCACTATTCCACGGTGGCCGTTGGTATCAGCGCTTCAAGACTGGAGATATCTCTCTCGAAGATCGACCTCGTTCCGGATGCCCCTCTGTTGCCCCTCTTCCGCGAAGCCTTCAAGGTGAAGCCAAATTTAACCACTCGCGAATTGGCGGCGACGCTTAGATGTACATAAAGCACCGTCGTGAGGCTGCTGGAGATCCTTGGGTACCACAAAGTTCTGTCGTCTTGGGTACCATTTGCGCTGCGGGACTCTGACAAGGCATGCCGAATCAGTGTTGCTGAGTCGCTGCTTCTTCGCCCGCACAAAAAGGACTTTCCGAAGGACATTGTTACTGGCGATGAAAGCAGGGTTCTTTATGTTAACCATACCCGCAAGAGCCAATGGCTCCCACACGGAGAACCGGCTCCGAGACAACCGAAGTTTGCTGGATAGCGAAACCACAGTCACAGCCTCTGTCTACGCTACCCAGCTCCAGAGCTTGGCCGACGCCATGCGCCAAAAACGTCCGGAACGTCCATCTGCTGCAGGACAACGCACGTCCTCATGTCGCAAAAGTGAGTCGCGAGAAAATCCAGGAGTAGGGGTGGGAAGTGCTGCCCTATCCACCATACTCACCAGACGTCGTTCCTTCTGTCTACCACCTGTTCAGAGCTCTGAAGCAGAATCTTCGAGGTAGAGAGTTCGATTATCGACATCAACTGGAAATGAAGGTTTCTTAACTCTTTTCCTCCCAGCCCTCGGAATTCTGGCTGAAAGGAATTGAAAGGTTGCCTCAAAGATGGAACAGGATCTTAGATTTGGTTGGGGAGTATATCGTGGGCAGAACTTATGTATATTGTATTATATTGTGTTGTATTGTAATATTATTGTGCTAATGTTGCAAGACTTTTCGATCAACCCAATATAATCTTACGGACGTGTGTAGCGCTGGCGGAGGAGGTGCCGGCCCGATGCCAGGTTCCTGGATCGGATTTCCCGCCCAGGACAACCAAGCCTTCCATCCCTTCGGGGTCGGTGAAATGGTACCATACTTGTCTAGGAAGGATAAAGCGCTGACTAGCTCATCGGATGGCCACCACAAGCCATTCTATGGCCAATTAAGCACTCAAATCACCCCCACGACATCCGGTAGAAGTAGACTGCGTGGCGCATCCCAAAAGAGATACTTATGATCGTAGAAGCATAGCGTCGTCTAACCGTTGCTGAGCCCTTAATGTCTTTTGAGCCGTCAAAGAGGTGCAAATGCGGCACCTATTTAGGTCTTTCTTTCTTTCTTTTTTTGCTTGTTCGTTTCCTTCCTTTCTTCTTCCTTCACCCATATATTATCAATGCTTGTACCACGATGGCTCTGACGAGTGATTCTCATCCCTTGGGGATAGGCTGTGTGCAATTTGTTAGGAAAGTCAAATTCTGTCTCGCTTCCAGAAAGGGGACAAAATATGCGTACGAAATTAGTTCATTATATCGAGCATGCGTCAAATACGAGCGCAATTCCATTTGTCTGCAATATAAAACCAGCTTTATGTCACTTCCATTACTCACGTTATCAAAATCCGAAAAAATGTGTAGAACCATTTTAGTGGCATATAATTTTGGTTATCCTTTCGATCTTCCTAGAATTATGACCTGCCTTCGAAAACCTAATCCACATTTTTAATTCACATGCACCAGAGAGTTTTCTACGAGTAATAGTTTTAAGCATGTAGGTATTATTGGTGCCGGTAGAGATTGACTAAGCAGTGAAAACTGCTCTCTTTTCAACTAATACAGTAGCTCGTTTGAGTGCAAAAGAATTACATAATTAGGTATCGCTACATGTTAGGCGTGAAAATGCACTGCCGTAATTCGACCAAAGCGGGTGGTCTTAGATTTTTAGTATTTTTGCTCTTTACATAACAACCTGGCCTTCTTAAGTTTGGATCCTCCTTCGGATGCTGAACTCGTAAGTGGAGGGCGCCATGCATGCGTTTTTCGTCACAAATCGCAAACAGCCTCTGCTTAGAGACGTGGCTTGTAGACAAGGCCGAGCGTCGGGTGCATGTAGCAGTCGCAATCAAATGTCGATTGATCTGTTGTCGTTGAGCATGAGATGGCTGCCGAGCAGGTGCTCATCGGCCGATTCGCTAGCTACTGGGCTTCTGGTCGATAGACGAAGTCCCGATAAACGCTCATGAACAGCTCGAACAGAAATGTTCGTTCGTTGCAGCGGAAGTGCAGGCTCGAAGGGCAGGAGAACACTGGAAGCTTGAGCTCCCGCTGTTTTCTCATCAGCTGGTTGAGGCGTTTCGTAAATGTACCTCTACGAGTATCCCGAGAAACATGATCGTCTCGACTCGCTGCCGTTGAGCAATGTGTCCGTTGTCTTTTCTCAACTGACTGCTGCTTTAACCCATGGCTCCAAAGTAGGCTATATAGATGTCGTGACTGTTTCTCCTGTCACGGATGCTGAAGACGGCGATGCAAACTCGTCACCTTCCCATGAACAAGCTCGGCCCATTTTTTCTTTTGGGCCAGTCAAACCCGGTCTGGAGAAGGCGGTAGTGCTGCTCCTTCTAACTCGCATAATTCCATCCACAATGGTACAAATTCCTCAGTTGCTTTACTACAAGAAGGAGTTGTTTGACTCCTACTAGATAACTGAATGAGAATTCCCCTTAGGTCTTATATCCTTGCTCATAACACTGCCTTGCGATGATCAGCGTCGTGCAATTAATTGTCAAATTCAGGAATTTCGCGAGAATTATACCGACACCAACGTGAATGCTGGTGTACGGTATAATTCTCGCGAAATTCCTGAATTTTGCATTTGCACAGCGGAATAGGCGAGGGGTGACGCTTCCTCCAGAAAGACCCCGAGACCCTTTCCTCGACCAGGCCATGCGTTTTTCATCCCTTCAAACCAGCAAAGTGCTCTCTTATTCAGATAATAATTCGTAATTATTAGTCAATATTCGTCAATAAAAGTTGCTGCCATTGATCGATATCCACTATTTGCTTGATTTTGTTTTGTCTCTGAGGAAAAGTGAAGCTGAGAGAAAAATAACCTCCATAGTCAACTAGAAATTGTAGACATTAAATCTTTAAATTTCAGTACCTAGAAATCCCACTGATGATAGTTCGAAGATTTCTGTGCTTCTTAGATCCTACAAGCCATTCTGTATTAATCACTGCTTCTGCTTTTGCGATTCCGCGCCATGCAGGTAGAATGCAGGGTGCATCTTCGAGATTTCGTCAACTATTTATGATTTATCTTCGTTGTTCCTATACCTAGGACCTGTCTCGTTCTGAACCGAAGTTTTCATTTCATTCTGGCGAAATATTTCCAGTAATTTCTTCTTCTTCTGATCAGACAGTGTTTTTTAAATTTTCACTTAGAAACACTGCGCCCTACACTTTAGCTGTAGAGAATGTGTTCAAACGAGTACTTTTGCTAGCAAGCATTCCCATTGAGACGACATCGCCCAGTCACCAAAAGATCAATGAACATTTAAAACATTGAACTAGACTCAAAAACGAACCAAATCCGGGGTGTTAAAACATCCGTGTTTTTCATTTGGAATGCGCCATGGAGTATGTTTCTGATGTTGGTGGAGAAGCTAATGCAGTGCGGAATTAGTCTGCATGATAACATATGTCTTTCAACCTCATACGCCAGATATGCTTTATTTCCGTTTAGAAATATCTCAGCATCCGATGAATATTGTTTGTCTGAGGCACTTATGGCTTCATTAAGGGTGGTTGTCATTTAATGAACTATATTCTGTATCCACTTTAGGTGTAGGTATGAATTTCAATACTTTATCAAAGCATTCTTTGCTGCATAAAATAATAGTAATTTGTCTGTAATTTATTAAGGAACAACTACCTCGTCGCGCCTATCGGCGTCTCTCGCACTTGCGCGCCTCGAGCGATGTTGCAGTATCAGCATCATCATCATTATCAGTATAAATCGATATTGGCCTTCTCATTGAAGTTACCTGATGTGAAGCACTTCGTCGGCCATAATACCCGCGTGTCTATCACCCGATCAGTTAAATCCGGAAAAAACGAAATGACCGGTCAGGAGATCGAAAACATCGATCGATATTTACCTCCCCTTTGAAACTTCCTACCAGATGTGAAGCACTCCGTCAGCCACAACCCTCTGGTGTCTCCCGTCTTGATCGGTTAAATCTGAGAGAAAATCGATAATATCGATCATATTGATTGCCTTCCCTCTCTTCTGTGGAGGCTATTCGTCGACGATCATAATAACATAACTCCCACCCTGATCAATTAAATGTGAGAGAAAGTCGATAATGTAGATCGGTATTGATTGCCTCTCCTTGCCATGAAGGCCTTCCGTCGACGATCATCTGAACACACTGGACAACGTCTCCGGCACGTCTTCTGAATCCCCATGCACCTTGAAGACGTCTGGCTATTATCTGCTATTTTAAGGCAAATTTTCTCCCTATCTCTCCCCCTCCCAATTTTCTCCCTATTTTATGATTAATTAATGACTCATTTCTACGACGGCGCCGATCCACAGCTCTTAACGGATTATTGTATAGTATAATATGATGATAAAATTGTGTTACTATGTACAGGCACGAGTTAGTTCCTATTGACTAATATTCTCTTGACCTGGCGATTGTCTTGTTGTTTTCAAACTATGTTATATGATTACACTCCCCTCCCGTTATAACGCCTGCGGATAAGACGCGACTCTCGATATATCGTCGATTTTCTCTGGCCCCGGCCACCTTATCTTTACGCCAACACAAATCAGCTCCGCTTAAGACGCGTCGTATACATGGCTACTCCCGTTGTAGCGCGGTTTTGGGAGAAACTCTGCGTTCAAAAAGACTCCCGTTATAACTCGACCAGAACTCAGCTCTGGTCCCACACAGAAAATGGAGGCGAGCAAGATGCTGACTGCGTTCGTGATCAGACCTACCCTTCCATTGCCTTGTACGTAGTCGCGATCAGCACCTGCGCGACAGAGAATTAGATGCATGTAGACGTTCTTCATGCGTGCGCGGCTCGCAAGACTTCATAGTGAGCAATATGTCTAGCACAGTATAAGACTCCCAGTAGTCGTTAGAAGCTTTCGTATACTGGGAGATTTCCCTCTATCGGGAACGATGGAAGATGTGGTGATAAACTCAGATTATTCAAAACAATGTCGTAGACGTTTGTTCTAACAAGCCCAGAGCAGCTCGTGTAGAGACTATGTGCAGTCACATGGTGGTTTGTTGCGGTCAGAACTCTCGTGCCATGCAGGACTTGTACCTGCACCCACTGCTTTTCGGACAGGACTACAGCAACAACGTGCGAGTCCATGTCCCGCCTGAGTTTTGATGGCGGCAAAAGATATTGCAACATCAGATTACACAGTGTTATTGTTGATCACTTCTGACTTTCCTCTGGTATTTCTCATACATACATGTATCTGTCACACTTATGCATATAGCAAAGAGTATCTCTGAGGACAGAACTTCATTAATAATCTAAAGATGTTTTTTGCCTTCACAGTCTCTTCATGGTCACGTATTTTATTGATATAGCCATATTTACTCATTTCATATGATTTCAGATAAATCTGTGCTTACTTACTTACTTTGATACTTTGATGGTCCTTTTGTCGGCTGGAGGTCTTCTCAGCGAGGACCACAACGCTTCCAGACCGCTCGATCTCTGGCTGCTTGCATCCACTGAGGCAGACTCCGCTCTCTGAAAGATCTTGAGAATGAGTCTGCCCATCGCGTTGGCGGTCGTCCCAGTGGTCTCTTATGGTCTCTCGGGAGCCATTCTGTGACACGGAGACTCCATCTATCGTCCTTTCGTCGAAGCAGGTGTCCGGCCCAGCGATATTTGGACTTCTTCATGTACTGCAGCGGGTCTGCTAATTGCGACTTCTCCCGTAGCTCCGAGCTTCGTAGGCCTTCTTGCCATTGCTGACGAAGGCTTGTCCTTAGAAGACATCTCTCCAGTGCACGATGCGTAGTTTGCATCGCTCTGGCGATTGTCTTGTTGTCGGGCCAGGTTTCCGTCGCGTAACACATCGCAGGCAGTACAGAGGCGTTGAATATCGAGGCCCTGAGGCCGGGATCCTTGACCTGATCGGTGACTTCGCGAATCGAACTGAAGGCTGCCCATGCTGCGCGTCTCCTGCGGGCGATTTCCGGAGCGAGGTCGTTATCCATGTTCAGCTCTCTTCCCAGATAGACGTAGGAGTCGACCTGTTGTAGAGCGACTCCATTTAACCTTAAGAGTCCCGCGTCACACCACTTGTTGACCATAAACTGCGTTTTGGACATGTTCATGTCCAATCCAATCTTCATACCTGCCACATTGAGCTCGGTCAGCATTTCCTCGACTTCTGCCGTGCTGGTAGAGATGAGAACAATATCGTCGGCGAAGCGAAGGTTGCTGATCCGTTTACCGTCGACAAGGTAGCCTTTGTCATTCCAGTTCAAGTCTTTCATGGCATCCTGGAGTGCCGCTTTGAATAGCTTGGGAGAAATCGTGTCTCCCTGCCGTACTCCTTTCCCGATAGGAATTTTAAGCTTTCGATCGAACAGCTGGATGGTAGTCGATGTGTTCGAGAAGCATTCGTCGAGAAGTCGGATGTAGGGCGACGGTATACCAGCCTGCACAAGCGCGTTCAGAATAGCGTTGATTTCCACAGAGTCGAACGCTTTCCGATAATCCATCAAGACAAGGACAAGTGGGATGTGGTGTTCACGGCTCCTCTCGATGAGTTGTGAGACAGTCTGAATATGGTCCATTCAGGACAAATCCTTCCGAAACCCTGCTTGCTCCACTGGCTGATATTCATCCAAGCAACGCTCCATGCGGTTAAGCAGTATCTTGGTGAAGATCTTGTACACAACCGAGAGAAGACTGATGGGTCGATAGTTGTTGATATCCTCCTGCTGTCAAGTGCTTGGCAAGAAGTGAGCAGAGGGCACTGCCACCCGCACGGAGGAGGTCAGTAGAAATGCCGTCCGGTCCGGGAGCAGTGCCTGGCTTCATCCTTCTGATGGCATGAGCAACTTCCGATTCTATAATGGGATGTACTTCCTCAGCTGGTGGCATCAAGCAAAAATCTATGCTTAAAAGAGTGAAAAAAGGTCAACTGCGGTTAGGATGCGACTCCCGTTATAACGCGGATTTTCTCCGGTCCCTTCAAACGCGTTATAACGAGAGGACTCTGCACGAATCCTGTACTCATCTCATTTCCACTCCACGATTGATTGGCTCGCTGCGGGCGTATTACGCTGTGTTGGCCAGCGCAGTTAGTATAGCTGAAACACGCGGCGGGTTCTTTAGTTTATCCCCTACAAACTACCCACATCAAGCGGATCTGCATATTCAATAGGTTCGGCTTTGGGAGGGGTTGGAGCGTATTTTCGTCCGAGCGCTGCTTTTTCTCTTTTCAATTCTCTGTACTATTTTTCATTTAAAATATTTCTTCTCTAATAAATTCTAAAAAAAGCTTGTGTTTGATTAAGACTACCGGGTTAAGTGCGCTATTTGCTAATTCTAGGTGTTAAGTATTATCCAGCTCGTAGTGGAGTAAAAAATCTCTGGATGTGTGGCCAAAATTGCTTCTTCAGCTTTCTCTCTGAAGGCGTTGCCAAAATTGCTTCTTCAGCTTTCTCTCTGAAGGCGTGGCCAAAATTGCTTCTACAACTAGCGTTTCAACATTGGAATCACTGATTCAATTTTTTCTAGGCAGATTTGAAATGCATTTATTCCGTTTATTTCAATCAGGCAACTTTTTTAACATGGCCATTTTCTTTCGCAGAGGTGTGATCTGTGTTCCTCAAGCTGTACCTTATTATGTCCTTTTTTAGAAGCATGACTAGAAACAAGCATTCTCATTTAAAAAAAAAGTTGAAGGCGGCTTCACAAGGCTTCATGACCACTCGTTCTCTGGCGGCGAATGCCATCCCTTTTGTTGCCTGCACCTCATTGACGCACATTATATTCCACTATCTGCAGATCACAGACGAGCAACTATTACTTGCGTTGCTTGCCGCCTTCACTTTACTATGCTGCTATTTCCATTCTGCCCTTCAGCACGATAATCTCTGGAGTGTGATGGTCTGCTATTGAGCACACATCTGCAAGGTAGCCCGCGGTTTCCAACGGTACATTTCCCTACCATCAGTAGTCCTTCTAGTCAGTGCTTCGTCCTAGATATCGACAGTGATCCATAGGTGGGCCCACTATGTTTATTTGCTGCACCCATTGGTGATCGCCAGTTGAAGTCTCGATTGTTGTCGACTGTTTGGATGATTTCGTTGTTTTTATGGAATTCGACTGAAACGCAAGATGGCGGCTTTAGGGAGAAATCAAGTTTATCAAGTCAATTCCATCAGCGACCTGGATAAAGGACGCTGATGACGCAATAGAGGGTTATAGCTGCGGAACTGTGGGGATTCCGTATCAACTTCCCTTCACGTCTCATGATTGGTCGATGGGACGAGCGGGCGGACGCACGAATGGGTAGACTCACCCATGAGTTGTTGTACAAAAACAAATAAAACCCCCACTAGCCTAATCAACGAATATGGATCAGTTTGCAGAAATTTCAGTGCCACTGCCTTGCCAAAAATCGTATAGTGAAGAGGTGGTAGGGGCAGACATGTATTCATATTTATTGCGACAGTTTAGGAGAGGCGCATGAAAAATGTGATAACAGGAATACCATCATCAAACAAACACAGATTCTAACGGTCATAACTGTTACAAGAATACAACATTTGTATAAAAGCAATACACTGTATAACCAAAGCAATTCATAAAAGACGATACTTTTCTTGATCTGACAGGGCTTTGAACAAGCGGAACTTGAGAGAAGGAAGTGACTGCGGGAGTTTAACGTTTTTACCAAATTTTAAGTACGCCAATCCAGCTCTTACGGTGAATGAATGTTTCCTAATCGACGTTTTTGGTCTGGATTAAGATACTTTCATTCCAGCACCTTTTTTTGAAACGTAAATAAATTCCACCACCTCTTTTTAATTTGTAAATATAAGAAACCACCAATCCGTATCATGATTTTCCTTGTAGGTTTGTTCCACACCTTTCCAATAGTGTCTATTATATCTCCTTCCGTTTATGAGGGGAAAAACAGTACTGCAGAGCACTCAATAATAGGTGTTACATAAGTTTCGTACTCGAAAAGGTGCACGTTTTTGTTATTGATACTCAATGCTTTGAAAGTGTAGTAGGTGCGAGTGAGTTTTTCTTGCGATCTCTTTGTAGTGCAGCGAGAAGTCAAGTTTGTCGTTGTATAGGAAACCTAGGTCTTTTATTTCATGTACACTTTTGATCAGCAGTCGTTCAGGGTGTATTGACAAGAGCACGAATCAGAATGATTAGGCCATCTAAGTCTAAGATAAACAGTTAGGAATAAGCCACGAAAACGCTACCTGATGAGGTGCGTTTTGCTGTACCATTTCCTTGCACGAGACAATACCATGAGGTACTTCTGCGTTTCTTTGCAGCTGTTCTACGTGGGAAAAGTGGCTACACCTTACTGCTATAGTGCCTAGTTGCTTCTAGAACTGTTTCTTATAATCATTATTATGCAGTGGCTGTCAAGAGGTACTCCGAGAATACGAGGGCGATCAAAGGTGAGATGACGTGGGCGTGAGCCTCGATCCGCACTGGTTTCTTGGGCACACAAGTCTCACTTTTCTTGATTGCGAGGCTTCTGTTCGACAAGGAGTGGCTTGTGGTGTGCATGAAGCTGCTTGGGTTTGCTGCTAACAAGACGGATTCAATGCTATTGGACTCTGAAGGTCCGTCATCCTCCCTCTCGATCCGCTCCGTCTTTGCGTGCCACATGTTGGCGGGCATTAATTTCGCTCATGTTCGGCATGACACAACCGTCCGTGAGGTATGCATGTGTCCCTCTGTTCCTTGGCATTTGGCTGGCTGGCTGTTTGTCCTAAGCGGTGACTGTTCTTTCATGCGATCGTTCCCCCATGAGAACTGGAAGTCACCGCCAACCGCAGCCTCCACCACCGCCGGTGTCGCTGACGACGTCGTCGCCTATCTGCTGCACCTTCGCGCCTGTTGCTGCTCTGCTTTCACATCGATTCGCCTTCCCCACGTGTCCGGCCAGCGTTCGGGACAGGGGGCTCACCCTGCTGGACGACGAGGTGTGGCGAAGACTAATCTGAGTCGTTGAGAAGAACAGGCGAGTTGCGGCTGGTGACGGCGACGGGCGGCGCGACTGTCGCGCCGCGCAACCGTCGGCGACAAATGCTGTCCAGTGGCCGCGTGCGATTTATATAAAACAATGGGCCGTGCATTCAAGCTGTCAGCTATTACACAATCTGCGTACTCACATACGTCCTCTCGTCGGCCTCGATTCTGCCATTAGAATGCCGAAATCGTTCGCTATGGGACGCTAATTGAGTACTAGAACACCCCTCTCGTCCATGAGACTGAGCCTCGCTCTCCTCTACAGTATTTATTCTCATCTTGGCTGATTTTGCATACACATGTTTGTTGTCGGCCTAAACATGGCTAAAAATTTGTTGAAGAGATCTGTTCAATCATCTCTTGGCAGCCTTCCTATTAATTGCAAGTTCAGATGGTCCTGATGCTATCCACTGTCCCCTATCCTGAACCAGACGCACCGCCTAATCATCCACTGTTTCGGATGTGTTCTCTCAAACGATCCCCTGAAATAAGTCACTGAATAGCAACTAATTCTGCAGCTACTTTCAGGCATGTTTCCATCGCCGTTTCTACTCGTGCTGTTGTTTGGGACCGCTGTTGCGAAGGATCCAATTGGACAGAATATTATTGTTTTGCTGATTGATGGCTATGGAGCGAATCTTCTGAACGAATCAAAACCGGAAGAGAAGATCGGTGAGCGATGAACGTCTTAGTCTCCCAGTACATTCTGCGTGGCTTTTCGATCATCAATTTCCTCATCCCGTTGATCCTATCCTATCCGACCACTTAATCCACTCGAACTTGAACGGTGACTTTTTGAATCTGTTTCCTAGCCTTGAGATATCACTCTTTTGTTTGTATTAATTGACAGAGCTTGAGCGATCGTTTTCTTTGTTTTCAAATACTACTGGTCCAAATGTTATGCTTTGAATGTTTTTGTCTCAGAAGGTTCTCTAACGTCATCTGCTCCCTTTCAGTCTTTCCGATACAATTCATATGGTGTCTTGCTTGTTGAGATCCTCCTCAAATCGCGTTCTCTTCGAATCTAAAAGCCTTTAGAAGAGGTGCTCCGTTAGCTCTGATAATCGAAAGAGAGTTTTAGACAGTTAATGTGAGCTGGAGGCTGTCTTCAGTAGTTCACATATCCGCACCATTTGTTGCCTTCTTGGCAAATGATCGTGGCGCATTCGAGTTTAGCGAATCTAGGAACCTATGTAGAAACCTATGTAGCCTTGCACCGCAGTTTTGGAGAAGGGCTACGTAGACGGGCGAATGAGGTAACCTCTGAAAATTTGGGTGATCAACATTTATCCCGGCTAACACTTACAAGGAAGTATTTGAGCTGAAATATAGGGAGAATGATACATTTTGTCCAAATCATAGGTCAAGGATATTCTTTAAATCATCACCTAAAGCTTTGCAAGTTTCCGCAGCTTTAACAGCACGTTAAATGCACGCTTGCAATGCAGTTAATAAGCCCGCCATCGATGATGATTTTTGTGAAGTACATAGGAGAGTAATGGAACGTTTGGTGGAAGTCATTCCACTTCTTAAGAAGGGTGTCGGAACGTTAGATCAGCGAGTAGGTAAGTTTTGTAGAGATTTTCAATGCTTTCCTCATGAATAGTTCCTCCCACACAGTACTACAGGGTGACTGCTCGTTCACAACATTACACATTCTTTACACAGGTTTGTTATGTTTTGCAAACGAGCCACAACTAGTAGTAAATGGACACTGCTGTTTACTAGTCAACCTTCTTGCCGCGACAGTGCAAAACATGTTGAAAAACTAACAGCGAGAAAAGACGTACGCGATGGGCAAAAAATGATACCTTTTTTATTCGTTCTACGGCTCTGGTATATAGTTCATCTGGGTTTCTCACTGAACGTTTATCCGCATTCTCTATGTTTGAAATGTCTTCCTACCACACTGTACTTTAGAATTATTTTCCTCGATTCGAACAACATCCAAGAACATTTTCTACGTCCTTAACATGGTAAACGACCCAAGGCTCACTATTCCAAAAAATTATTCCCAACTGATAGTGAACGGTTTTTAATCTGAAAATGCTCTGAGGTTGTATGTGTCAACAGACATATGCATTCGAAAAAAAGAAGACTCTTTGCAAGGTTGTCTCTCACTGTTTTTTGCTGTGGAATAGTGTAATCTAATAAGGAAGGAGGTGAACAATATGGTAATCTTAATAATCTTGATATCTTGAAATAAACTGCAGTAGTCATTAAGGTCTCTAAAAATCTAAAATGTGCTACATGATTTTCATAATGTAAGAATACTTTCGGCTGCGCTGGAGTTCATCTAGTTGTTCCAAAATGATTGCCAAGGTTCTGGTGTTGAATTTTTCGTGGCACTCTAATAAGATCAGTGGTTGTTCTGCTATCTGCGCCTATTTATACATTTTCACTTCGAATTCAATCGGACACTCTTCTACGCTAGCCTAAGACTTGAAATCAAAGCGAATTCTTCCAAATTTAAAGGAGCGTCTTCTGCATTAAGCTAGAATCTAAAAAGCTTGAGAAGAATTTTAGTCGACCTTCCTTTGAAGTCTTAATTCATCTACCGAATTAGTGAGCACATCGGGCGAAACGTTGATTGAGCGTAGCCAAGTTTGGTACAGATCTTTATTGCGGCTCAGGTTTCGGCGTTGTCGCCTTCAGAGCCCCGAAAAGTCGAAGTCGTTTGAGAAACTACAGAACTGGCCGTAGCTTTTGGTCAAATCCCGAAAGCCGCATTTTATTTTCGATGCTTTTTCGGCCTTTCGAAATATTCCCTTCAAAACTAACTATGTGAGAAACAAGCACATTTTTGAATTTCGCAGCTCAAGCTCTGTCAGTCAGCTTGAAAAAATGCCAAAAATTTCAAAACCCAATCCCTCAATTTTAATTTTGTTTTCAAAATCCTGCTCCATTACTACGGACCAGTTATCCGTCGCAAACCGTCGCATGCTCACAATTTCTCTAATTTTGGGTTTTTTGACAAAGTTCGATTTTCGTTCGCACAGTACGGTTCGTCTCGTACACAAACGTATACAGAACTTTACCACATTTTCGCTGTGGGTGGCCAAAAGTAGACTGCAGTGGGCCCTTTTGCGATTGGAGCAGCATATTACAATCCACACAGGATTGAACCTATCAATTGAGTGGGCGAATGCGTGTCCAATGCTCTTCTATATTTTCATACTGGAGAATTTAAAGAACTCCAGACTATTTCGAACCGTTTGGAGAACTTTATCAGAAATTTCCAGCCGCCCTACTTAGAAATTGCTGTACTCCTTCCCGGCGAGACTTTATAGTGCGTCGTGAAAAATGCATATCGAATTGAACATACCAATCGAGGGGGGCAACCGCTCGCAAATTGTACGCGCCAGCGTGTTCGGAGCGCAATAACTCTGCCAAGTTCGGATCTCTCCAACGCAATATAAGCTTATTAAAATACACTAAAGCACAATGGTGTAGCTCATGAAGAGACTAGTTACATCGGTGAAAAATACAAAAAAGTAGAAATACAGGTGAAGCTTGCGCGACCCAATTTTTTCCCATTTCGATCGACCACCGCGGAAACACAGGCGCGCAAATACGTGGGCAAGTAGAACACTGAAGTCGCTTTACGATGACATGCTCACAACTATCCAGCTGCCTAAAATGCCTTAGCCCCATCTGCCATTTTAGATCGGTGGACAACAGCGGTGAAGTTCCTTTCGCCCTTACTCACCTACATTTGAGTTCTCGACACTTGCAGTACCACCGTTCTGCTCAGCTTGAAAAGCACTATCGAATAGTATCAATCTCCTCCAGTTCTGGAAATACTTTTTTTGACATTTCCGCACCGAGGCCGCTCTAGGCCGCAGCAGGCCGGCGACGATGTTATCGAAAATCCATATTTTAAATTTGGCCAAGTTTGGTACCATTCGATAGAGCTTTTCGTGCTGAATTGAATGGTGTTACTGAGAGTAGCGAGAACTGCAATCTGGGCGAGTAAGAGCGCGGAGAACAAGTGCTGTGCTTTTCGAGCTGAGCAGAATGGTGGTAGTGCAAGTGTCGAGAACTCAAATGAGGGTGATTAAGGGCGGAAGGAACTTCACCTAATATGACAGATGATGCTAAGGGAGTTTAGGCAGCTGGATAGTTGTGAGCATGTCATTGTAAAGCGACTTCAGTGTTCTACTTGGCTACGCATTTGCGCGTCTATGTTCCCGCGGTGGTCGATCGAAATCGGAAAAAATTGGGTCGCGCAAGCTTCACCTGTATTGGTTTTTCTGTATTTTTCACAGATTTAACTAGTCTCTTCATGAGCTACAATACCGCTCAAATTCTTTGCAAAAAAGACGCTTTGCGACGGATTAATCCGTCGCAAAGCGTCTTTTTTGCAAAGAATTTGAGCGGTATTGTACACCATTGTGCCTTAGTGTACTTTAACAGGCGTATACTGCCTTAAAATCTGAGCAGCGATCGGAAAGATCCGAACTTGGCAGAGTTATTGCGCTCCGAACACGCTCCAATTTGCGAGCGGTTGCCCGACTCGATTGGTATGTTCGATTCTATATGCATTTCCACGGTGCACTATAAAGTCTCGGCGGGACGGAGTACAGCAATTTCTAAGTAGGGCGGCTGGAAATTTCTGATAAAGTTCTCCAAACGGTTCGAAATAGTCTGGAAGGCTTTGAATTTTTCCAGTAAGAAAATATAGAAGAGCAGGACATGCATTCGTCCATTCAATTGATAGGTTTAATCCTGTGTGCATTGTAATGAGCTGCTCCAATCGCAAAGGCCTGCTGCAGTCCATTTTTGGCCACCCACAGCGAAAATGTGGTGGTCTGGTAAAGTTGGATATGCGTTAGATCTCGAGAGGACGAATCGAACTGTGCCAATGAAAATCGAACTCTCTGAAAAACCATCGTTTTTATTAGCGTCTGTCCCGCTTGGCAGCAGGGTGCGCTCTGCTGGTGTGGAGACGCCAATTCTCCCGATCAAATGCTTGATCAGGGTGCACACCAGCTATATTAAACGTATCTAGCCAACGTTGCTTCGGGCGTCCTCTGGGCCGTTTTCCAGGGACTTCAAGGTTCCGGACAATCTCACAGGCAGTGTCGTCGTTAGCGCGAAGCACGTAGCCATACCATCGTAGACGAGCTTCACGCAGCTTGTCGGATATCAGGGCGACACTGAACTTCTATCGTATGGTGTCGTTCCGAACGCAGTCCAAACGCGTAACTCCGGCCGTTCACCGCAGCATTTTCGTTTCCGTTACACTGAGGACGCTCTCAATTTCCTTCGTCACGGGCCAGCACTCAGCACCGTACGTCGGTAATGGGCGGATGAGTGCCCTATACACCTTTGATCTGAGGTGCTCAGGTATTGTCCTGTCGCAGAGCACCTCAGTCAGTGAGCGCCATTTGGACCAGGCTGCACTCACGCGTGCGTTCACGTCCAACTTTATGCTGCCATCGGACGTGACTGTTGATCCGAGATGCTTGAAAGATGTAACACGTGAGAGCTCAGTACCATTGATCTTAATAGGTCCGTGCTCATTCACATCCGTTGTCAAATACTCCGTATTCTTGACGTTTAGCTTGAGACCGAACAATGCCAAGCGATCGCACCACGCCTGTACCTGTCGCTCGAGTGCGGTTTTATCCTCACATGCAAGCATGACGTCATCAGCATATAGCAGCGTCCAAGGTGCCGCCATTTGGAGATCTTGTGAGATTGCATCCATGACGACCACGAAGAGCAGTGGGGATAGCGCAGATCCCTGATACACTCCGATAGAGATTGGAAACTCCATCGAGGTTCCCGCTGGCGCTCGCACTCGATTCCTTGGGCAAGAGTACAGAATGCGCAACCACTCAATAAGCTCTTCAGAGATACCATGTTGTCGCAACGCGTACCATAACTTCTCGCGTAACGCGGTCGAAGGCCTTCTCCAAGTCCAGGAAGGGAAAATGCACCGGTTTCTGTTTCTCGCTATGCTTATCTAGCAGAAGACGAACGACGTGAATGGCATCAACGGAGCCACAGCCAGAGACGAAGCCACACTGATTCGTGGAAGACTGGACGACATCCCGGATCGATAATTCGCTCAAAGATTTTCATGGTGTGCGAGGGCGAATTGGACGGTAACTAGCACAGTCCGCAGGACTGCCCTTCTTCTTCCAAATCGGGGTGGCAATGCTTTGCTGCCAACTCTCAGTCACTTTCTTCTCAGCAACAACTTGATTGAAAAGGTCTGTCAGCCAATCAGCAGGGCATCAGCACTTCGACTTCCTTAGGTCGGTCAGCAAGTCATCGAGCCCAGTGGCTCTGTCTGACTTCATCTTCCTCAGGGCTGCTTTTCGCTTTCGCTCACTGTGATCTTCTGAACGGGACCGCATACAGGAGATGCAAAAGGCGCAGCAGGATGTTCAAATTCTACATTCGAGATTTCCTCGAAGCATTAGGTTGTCCGGAAAGTTTTTAGACTAATTGCATGGCAAGATTCAAAACAACGTATCTTTGCCAGCTGAAGTTGTGAGCGGGCGGGAACTTAGGATTTTTGTGTCTCATGTCCTGTATATGTAACTCTCAGCAGCATGTGCGGCATATCGTCTCCTGTTCCCAGTGGTGCCTTCGCAATGGACGACAAAAAGATGCTCTACCGACCAGCTCTCTTTCTACAGTCCCCACCCACCGTATTCGCCAGGTCTTGCGCCATCGGACTACTACACCTCTTTCGAGCTCTCAAGCAACAACTAAGGGGTAGGTGCTTCAACGGGCGAACCGAACTGCACTTCTTTGAGTCACAGCTGACTTCATTCTGGAAGGAAGGATTTCGTGATCTCCCCACCAGATAGCAGAAGGTTGTAGATGTAAACTGGCAAGAGTGAGAGTCAGTCAAGCACTGGCATGTGACACTGAGTCCCGACTCACGTCTCACCACGTTGACACGACGTCTGGACACTCCTGCACCCCGACACACGTGCCACTACTTCTGTGACCGTCTTCAGAAATCCGACGCACATTGGACGACATTGAGTGAAAAATACTGGTCCCCTCTTATTCCTCTTCCCCCTCTGGTGGTCCCCCTTTGCTGATCCTCTCTTCACTGGTCCCCCTCCTACTGATCCTCCTTACTCGGAAACCCTACGCAAGTAGCACGTCTGCGGCACGTCTTCTGTATCCCAACGCACGTTGGACGACGTCTACCGCACGTCTTCTTAATCCCTACCCTCGTTGGACATCTTCAGCACATCTTCTTAATCCCTACCCTCGTTAGACGACTCCTTCAGCCCGTACCCGGCTGGCATACGCCGCCCTATAGTAGGCACCTCTTAGCCTCAGTCCCCCCTCGCAGTGACACACGTGACATTAGACGATTATATATAGTAGGATAGTAGGATTTCCAGTTGCTGAGGATATCCCAAAATGTTATCACTTCTTGAATAATCGTATTGTCAGATCTTTTGTACTTACGCCCAGTTTTTGGGCGCTTTATATGTTTTGCGTTAAGAGGGCCTGGTTAAAGGAAGTGCACGACCTGAACCCCTACAAAAGAAAACAAAATGTATAGTTCTGCTTTTTATTAATTGGCTAGGCTTCTTGAGAGAGTTCGGCAAAGAAGTATTTGAAGTGCTTGGTGTTTAGAGGATGTTCTATCCGTGAGCATTCCAGGGATGCAAGAGATCATCACGAACGGAGTGCATGCCGAATACCTTCGGTCTGCCTTTCCGACTCACAGCTGGCCGAACTGGGTCAGTCTGGCAACAGGTGAGTAGAGTTCTTCTACACGCGAGCCTTGGACTGGTGTTGAGGTCCATCTCTGGTATGGTAAACTTATTGTTAGTTTTGAGGTTCCTCTACCATGCTCCAATACTTCGTATTCCTCTGGTAACGGAGATTGAAGCTGCTGAGACATGTTGAAGTGCAGCTGCAGAACCAATACTTTAGCATGCTGCTCCGTTTCACGGCCCTGCTCTCATTCCTCCCGTTAAACAGTAGCACTAAATCCTAGGTTTTGTCGACCCAGGTACAATTAATCCTAACAGAGCAGAATTCGTTAGTAACGACGTTGCAGATGTAGGTGCAGTAATCACTGACTCAATATATTATCCATCGCAAATATCTTCAGGTCTCTTCACGGAAAATCATGGAATGACCGCTGACTATATGTGGGATAAGGAATCAAAGCTGAGCTTTGAACGCGGCAAAGGTACGGCGAGCATTCTCTATCAATACGAAAACTGTCTTTTCTTGCCAGAGTGACGATCCTGGCATATTCTGGCGTATTCGTCACTGTCAGGAAAATCTTGTAACTATGCTTCTTTTCTTGACATATATACAGTACCGGACGCGCCCTTCAAGAAACACCGCAAAAACCGCGGTTTTTGCGCCTTTCGCATATAACTCACCTAAAAGTCACCTATTCGAAAAACCAAGGGCAAATTTGGGCTAAGGAGCTCAGCTCTATTGCCTGGTATACATAGTTTATACGAAGCCGTGGAAAATGTCCGAAACCGAAAGCTTGCTCTCTTTTTCCAAGGGTGACCGTGGACGAGATATCTTTTTCACCTAAATTTCTTTAGCTTTCTAACTCCTCTAGGTTCATCTGGTCCCCCCTCCACTGGTCCCCTCTCCTCTTCACCCTACCCCTTCACTGGCCTACCTTTGCTGAACCCCCTCCCCCTTAACCGGTCCCCCATTAGAACTCTCACATTTACTGAGCTTCCCTTTGCTTTACCGTTCCCTCCCCACCTCCTCACTGCACCTTCCTTCACTGGTTTCCCATTACTGCTCCCACCTTTACTGGTCCTCCGATACTGATCCCCTTTCCTGTCCCCCCCCCCCCCCTTTACTGGTCCCCTCTTTACCGGTCCACCCTTCACTGGATCCCCTTTCAGTAGTCTCCAATTAATGCTCCCACTAGACATGGGATCCGAATCATGCATTTTCGGATATCCGGCCGGATTTATCCGGTTTCGGATTATCCGAAATCCGGCTCGGTCGCAAATTGCCCTCATCTGAATCATCCGAAGATCCGGGGTTTCTAAAATTGTCCTCATCTGAATCATCCGAAGATCCGGGGTTTTGAAAAACGCAATGATTCGGATAAAATCGGATAAAAATCGGATAAAAGGAGGTTAGCGCGTCTTACTGGCAAACTCTGCGCCATTGATAACCTGACTTTTTCGGGCACATTTGCAATCATTTGGAGGGAATTCTCTCACATGGGAAGGGTCTGATAGCGTATATCTGAACGGGGAGAGGGAGTCATCCTATTAAATAGGAATAATCGCCACCCCTCAATTAGCATAAAATGTGCTTCATTTTTGCCAAGTCGTTAAACCTTAGGAGTGGGGGTTCTTGAAGTCACAATTGAACGGCGCATCACGAATTTGGGTTCTTGTACGACCGCGATGCCTCTGCCGGCAAGCAGCTCGGGGCGCAATGGGTAGTGACGATGCTTCATGGGAGGAAGGTCGGGGGTTCGATCCTCATGCGCTGCTGCATTCCTGCTTTTTGATTGATT